>BQNB010053779.1:0-38333 GCA_026074375.1 Tanacetum coccineum | reverse complement strand
TCTTGACTTTACAAACCGTAGTAGGAGATGAAGAAAGAATCAATAAAACTTGGTATAATCAAGGTCTTGTATATGAAGGTCGTTGAAGAACTTTGAAATTTTTGCTTAGACTGTGAAGTACCTTTGTCTTAGAATAGCACAATTATATCCTGTGAAAATTGCTAATTACATCTCAACCTTTAAACTCTCTGGCTAACTTACCAACCTCGTATTCTGTCGGCTATTGTTGTGATCACTTGGTGAAGTACACCCGATATACTAAACTTAAAAATGAAGTAAAATCCCCTAAATTTGTTACTTAATCTTGCACTGTTGTTGATTGAAGAACGGTGCAAGATTAAATCTATAAGTACTCTACACCCAAGTCCTAAAAGTATAAGATGTACATCACCTCTTGAAATTATCCACATTGACATATGCGTGTGACATTGAGTACTACAACGTAACTCCTTTAAGCGATAGTTATGCAGGCCTTCCACCAACCACCCGACTACTGGAAACTAGATAATCCAAGTCTTAATCATAAGCTGTATACGTTCAAGCAAGTCATTAATCGATAGATTGGGTTTAAAGAAATAGGGTAGAAAATAGAAGGAAGTCTCAATGATGAAATAAGTAGACGCCTTCGTGAAACCCACTTCAATCTCAAATAAGGAATATCAAATCAACTCCGTGATCACTTATCATTTAGAATCTGAATCCTTAGCCGTTTGTCATTTTAGTGAATCTTATTCGGATTGTTTTAGTGTTATGTATCGTGTTTGTTGTGTTGTTGATGAAATGTTATTTAACTAGAACAAATGTTGTTTTTGAATGTCGTTAACGAAGCAACATTGTCTAGTCGAACTTGTCGTGATAGCATTTTATACCCGGCTTAATGCCTTAATCCACTAACATTACATCAACTTATACTCCCAAGTATGAACCATTTCCTTAAACCAGACCCAATGCAAATAAATACAACCCAAGTCCATCTCATACTCGGGCTTGCCATGTACTCACCAGTCTAATACCATAATTAGTCGGCCTAATAGTTTGTTAAGACCCAGTAATACAACCATGCTGACCTATTTCATTTAGAGTCTGTTCCTAATCTTATGAATTACAGGCCTAACTTTTATTAATAAATTCTAATCCACATGATTAGATAATACTCGGCCCACTCTAAATATGTATAACCAGATACACATCACACATAAATACCATCTATCCCTTAGTACGGGGGCATAAAATCCCTAACCCTAATTACTTTTACACATGCCCCCACCTATTTATTCTCTCCAAAAAATAGATCACTTCCATCTTGAACATCTTAAAAGGAATTTACCAATTCATACATCTTCTAATACATTCATAATGTGACAACCCAGATAGAAGAATAACAAACACCCTTTTTAATCTTTAATTTAGAATCCCGCTATGACAAGTGGAACGAGCTTCAAGATCATTCGAATGTGGTCTCGGGTAGGTGTGATTTTGTTATTTATCTTGTATTCCAATGAATCATAGAAATATTATAACATAATTGTTATAAATCTTTCTTTATGTTCAAAAATTAAATAGGGTTTTGAACCTGCACATAGATTAATGATAATATCATTTTTTGTGTAATCGATCTTTAAGGTCTTGACATTTCTAAGCAACACAAAAACAAATAACAGAGAACTTTTTGATAATCTTTTCAAGTCTTGATTGAATGTTTGGAGATGGAGATGGATTATGGAGATGGGGATTGATTATATGTGACGATGAGTTAGGATAGATTTATGGATTTGTTGTGGATTGTTTTGTGACGAAGGGTAATTAGGTATAGTTTGGATGTTGTTAAGGTTGTGGTTGTTTGTTGTTGTATATGTTTTTGAGTCTGTTCTGTCCTTTGTTCATTGTTGTTGACTTTTCATTGACCAGACTTGGTGAGTTGACACAGTCAACTCGGTAAATACCGAGTTGATACGGTTTGATTTGAGGTGTATAAATCGCCCTATAGTTAAATGTATAAATCGACTCTACAAAGTGTATAAATCGCCATGTATAAATTGCCCTAGATCTGGTTTGAAATGCATAAATTCGCCCCATTTGGACAATGTATAAATCCAGCCGTTCATCTCTCATCTCATAGGTATAAATCGACCTGTACAAGGGGGTTTAGTTGGCAAAAAAAACAAAAAACTACTTTTGATTCTATTATCTTTTTAATCTAGAATAATGGATCTAAGGTTTGTTTTGTACTCTTTCATTCAGCTTTTTCATTTATTCTTTCAGAAAATAAGCTCAAGACATCTTGGACACAAAAGGTGAATCGAAAATACGCATTTTGTAGATGCAAAACATACACAAACATAAGCCATGACCAGTAAGCTTTGAAAATAAGCTTAAAAACAAAATAAGCATAACCAGACCAACCCATTAAGCTTAAGACCTTTTTGCCTAAAAAAAATTCAGACCTTGACATTTGAGGACAAATAAGCTTACGAAATAAGTTAATAAAAGCAGTAATAAGCTGAAATGAGCTGTTAAACACGAAACCATAAGACACAACTCAAACAGTGGGTTTTTGTACCAGAATAAGCCCACGAAATTAGCTGTAAATAAGCTATAAAAAAGATGCCAGCCACAAAACAACAAACACAAATACAATACACCCCCAGTTAGCTCTGACGCCAATTATTAATAATAAGAGACACTAACTAAAGATGATCCGGAGGTCGGGGAGGATGAAACAAATAAGTAGCCATATTATTATAAGATGAGAGAAAATAGAAAGATGTGTATGTGATAGAAGAGAGAAACACACACACACCTTATGTGAAATGTTACAAAATGAATCCTCACCCCTCCATAGAAGTATAAAAGGGGTCTTTATGGTCCAAACACAACTAAACTATACTAAATAGTGTAATCTAGTCCCTACATGTTTGGCTATTTATGAACTAATGTAATTCCAGATAAGTCAACATATTTTAAGGTTAACATAATAAATCCCAAATGAAGAATGATTGACATAGTATGGTTGTGGTGAACGAGAGTATGATGGACTTGCATGAGAATATGAAGGATTTGCATGTGAATTTGCAACTAAAGCCAATGGATTAATTCTTGGCAACTTTCTTTGCCTTAGAAGCTTTAAAAAGAGGTTCAAATTGACTCAAATAATCATACAGTACATCATAATGTTTTTTTCAAGAATAAACTTTTGACAAGTCAAGGTGAGATATTTGCTCAACTCATGTTGCAATGAGTTAAGTAATTTGGTGTTGATGGATATTTCAAATGGTTTAACTTTGTTCTGATCCATGATGTTTATGAGTGTTGAAAACCTTCCATACAAAGATGTCAATGATTCACCATCCTTAGCCACAAACTTATCAATTTCATTTATGAGCCTTGAGCGTCTTTCTTGCTTACTTATGTACGTCTCGTGCATCAGTCTTTTGATTCGGTTCTACATGTTTTGAGCATCATTTTAAGCATCAACAGAATTATAGATATCATTAGGTATTCCTTAAAGAATGTAGTTCATCACCTTGATATCTGCATAGTATTTTTTAGTTCTTCATGAGATAAGTCCTTGATTAGTTTGAGTATTTTCCATAAATTATCTTTTAGATCAACAATCTCTCTCCTTTTATAAGGACCTTTATCAATTGAACACCACATCAATTCTCCTTTTTCCCTTTTATTATCAAGAAACCTTAAAAACCAACTTGCCCATGGCACTTAGCTACCTTTCTCTAAAATTAGAGGTCTACCTTCAGATCCTGACTCCGCAAGTGTTTGTTGATTCGCAATTGACATGATGTGAATCAATAAATGAGTACAATGCAAACTTTGATCTTTTTGGAGATAATTACTTGCTATCGTGAAATCAAAAAGTAAAACCAACTAAATTTGTATTACACACTGTTATGAAACCTCAATTTGGTACGAAACCTTGAAGTTACGAAACCTCTACTTGGTATGAAAGCCTAATAGTACAGAAGCCTAAGTAACAAAAGCCCAATATAAAAGCTCAATTTCCAAAAGTATGAAAATCTAAAACCTTAAACACTGGATTACAAAACTTGGAATACCAAACCTCAAGTTATAAATCTGTAGTACGAAACCTAAAGTACAAAACTAGAAATACGAAACTTCCAATATGAAACCTGTAATACGAAACTTAAAGTACAAAACCTAAACCAGAATTCCTGAATACGAAACCGAAACCATAATCCTGATACCCGAATTACGAAACCCCAAATACGAAAGTTCCACAGTTATATGAAACAGAACGGTTACAGAAAGCTCATAGATACGAAACCATTACTTTCATAATTTCCTAATATCACAACTTTTGTAAATTCCAATAACACAACTTTCGCGGATCCAAAAACCACAACTTTCGAAGAACTCTCAATTCAACATGGTAGAACTCATATTTTCGATTTTTACGGTTAAAAGTAATATGACCTAGAGTTATCTTTTAAAAAACTACAAGTTATATAGTACGAAACCGCTAAGTGTGTTACGAAAGTTCAATTACTTAAAGAAAAACGGTTTCTGAAAGCTTTTACTACAATACGAAACCTCTTAAGCAATTATACAAAATTGTTTTCCCGCTTAAAAATAATTTTTGAAAGTGTAATACTACAATACGAAAGCTATCAAAACTTATGTATTTCAATCAATTTGGAAACCAAAATGTATAACTTTCATATTTAAGCAATTAAATCTACTGTTTGACGTATACGAATGTAAAATGAATGCGTTTTAAGATCAAAAACACATCAAATAGTAAATCTAACGCCTAATGAATACGAAACTTACATAATTCATTGTTACGAAAGCTTATTTGATTGAATTTAACGCAATTAAGGCTCGTTTTGACTTACAAAAACACAATCTAGATCTCTCCCGGTAATAGATACCACTTGTTATATGTCATGTTTGGATAAGTATCAATAAGGATCATTAAGAGTAAGAGAGACGAGACTATAGACTTTTCTTTTTACACATTTTCAATTTCATAAAAGAGAGAAAAGAGGGAATGGAGGAGGATACAAATGACAAAAGGAGGGTTAAGTAAATTATTTTTGAGAATAATTAATTAAACTTTGTACATTTATTTTATCGGTTTAACGATAAAGTGTATACGTTTCCGCGATAAATTAAAGTTTAGGCATACCCTGAACCACAAAAACTTTTCTACGCTTCAACAAATACCCACATTTATACCCAATACATAAAAGTTACAAAATATATCATATATATCATATGTATGCCGAAATTTTTGCAATATATACAAGAAATATAAGAAAACTCTTCCAATTGGTCAAATGTGCATCCTTGACTCATTTATATGCCTGAGCTAAGTTCTGTTTCCCCTTGACCAAGATATCTTCCTTAAGACCATGAGGTTTGTCTTGGACCACTATTCATACTTTTAGACCCTTTGAACACATATAATACAAGTACACAAAAGAAATAGATAACACAACATCATAAACACTTACCAAAAAATCACAAAATCTCTCCTTAACTCGACGGCAAGGAAACAAGGACCCAACCAATTCATTCTACTTTTTATACAACCTATACCTTCTATACCCATCACTATCCAAAGACATTCTAAGATTTTTTTCCAACCATTGAATCACCATTACAGAATAATACACACACACTGAAAGGAAGCTAAGGTGAGAGAGCTAGTTAAAAACTTGGGTTTTCTTTTGGTGCAAGCTTGGAATTTTATTAAACAAGGGTTTTTAGATTACATTGATCAACATCATCATACACCAAAAGGTCATCTAGAACCTTTTGTGTTCTTTCAATATTCATTTTATAATATGCCTAGTTCTATTGTACTTGAATCACCATGTACGGATTTTTAACAATAAAAATGAGTCAACAAGTCACTCAAAGATTCTGTCCAAAATTCGTTATATAACACATTATTTATATTTAGAAAGTACATGAACTGCGTGCTTGTGCAATCGACTTTGGAAAGGGTTGGGTTAACCATTTGCCATTGGTCGAGTTCTCATATAACAATAGCTATCACGCTAGCATCAAGGCCGCACCATTCGAAGCACTTTATGGTCGAAAGTGTCGTTCACCTGTTTGTTGGACTGAAGTTGGAGAAGCTCAAATACTCGGTCCAGAACTAATTCAAGAGACCACTGAGAAAATCATCCAGATCAAGCAAAGGATGCAAGCCGCTCGTGATCGACAGAAGAGTTACGCTGACTTGAAGCGTAAACCAATGGAATTCCAAGTCGGGGATAAAGTTATGCTTAAAGTTTCGCCTTGGAAAGGGGTCGTACGTTTTGGCAAACGGGGGAAGTTAAACCCTAGGTATGTTGGACCTTTTAAGGTGATAGAAAGGGTTGGAGAAGTTGCTTACAAGCTTGAACTTCCAGAAGAGTTGAGCAGAGTTCATAATACGTTTCATGTATCTAATCTGAAAAAGTGTCATGCCGACGAACCATTAGCCGTTCCGTTGGATGGACTTCATCTTGATGACAAGCTTCATTTTGTTGAGGAACCATTAGAAATAGTGGGCCGTGAAGTTAAACGGTTGAAGCGAAGTCGGATCCCATTAGTCAAAGTTCGATGGAACTCCAAGAGAGGTCCTGAGTTCACATGGGAACGTGAAGACCAATTCAAGAAGAAATACCCACACCTCTTCACCAAGACCGCATCGTCGTCAAGTGCTGCATTGTGAGCCTTGAGGACAAGGCTCGTTTAACGGGGGAAGTCTATAACACCCTGTGTTTTCAAGTCATTGACGACGTCGATAAATCCACAATGTACCTTTTGTATTGTACGCATTTGCTTTAAATCATAAATGTTAAGCTAAATCGCGTAAGCTAAAAATTAGCGTTCAATGTAAACGGGCATCAAACAATTAAATGTTTACATCAAGCAAGGGTTATATAATTATTTTGAGAATAATTATTAACTTTGTTCATTTTATTTTTATCGGATACGTAAAGTGTATACGTTTCGCGATAAATTGCGTTTAGGCACTCCCGGAACCACCAAAACTTTTCTACGCTTCAACAAATACCCACTTTTATACCCAATACATAAAAGTTACAAAATATATCATATATATCATATGTATGCCGAAATTTTTGCAATATATACAAGAAATATAAGAAAACTCTTCCAATTGGTCAAATGTACATCCTTGACTCATTAAAGCCTAGCTAAGTTATGTTCCCCTTGACCAAGATAGTCTTCCTTAAGACCATGAGGTTGTCTTGGACCACTATTGCATACTTTTGACCCTTTGAACACATATAATACAAGTAACAAAGAAAGAGATAACACAAACATGCATAAACACTTACCAAAAATCACAAAATCTCTCCTTAAACTCACGGCAAGAAACAAGGACCCAACCCAATCCATACTAATTTTTATACAACCTATACCCTTCTATACACATCTATCCTAAGACATTCTAAGGTGTTTCCAACCATTGAATCACCATTTACAAGTAATAATCAAGTGAAAGGAAGCTAAGGTTTATTTAAGAAAACTAGGGTTTTCTTTGTACAAGCTTTTCTTGTGTAACCTTTTGGTTTTGTGGCTAAACAAGGTTTAACACTTGATTATTCATCATTCATCACACATCATAAGTCGACTAGACATTTTTGTCTTATAATTTTCATTTTTATGCATCTGGTTATTCTTATGTTAGCTTAAATCACATTTAGTGATTTTATCATGAAATAGATTTTTACTTGAATAATCACATGGATTCATTTTATATATGTTGTGTTATTACATTATTTTTTTTTTTTTCCCATGGGGGTTAAAGTGATGATAAAATATTGCATCATGTTGTTTTGATGTAAACATGATCATGGATTAATTAGGTTTTTATGACTTCATAATATGTTTCAAGTTAAAGAAATACTTAAGACAAGTTAAGGTTAAATATGGGCTTATATTGAGGTTATATGATCATTAAAATGAAGTTATATCAAGAGAAGAAAACTTGAACACTTATGGTTTATATGAAAAATGGCTATATATGAACTATAGTAAAATGGATAAATTATGAAAGTTATGTTTTACAAGCAATATGTTGGACTTATAATGTTAGACAAAAGGGCTTTGAAAGACAACTATGGACAAAGGACTTTAATGTATATATGATATATAACACATATGGTTAATAAGACTTGTGGTGGAATACAAAATGATAAATAAAGGAAACAAAGGTTGAAAATGGACTTATCAAACTAGCACCAACATTCTGTCCAAAGTGTTATAAAAATATACTTATAATATATTTTTATAAGATAATACATTTCACGACGATTCCGAAAAGGTAAGAAACTTGTCAAACGGATTAATAACGAAAAAGTTACGTTAAAAACGAGTTATACGCTAATTAAACGGAGTTTATAAAATAACTTTTATAAAATTAATATCAAACAGCAAGTTTGGTATTTTTCATAGATTACACATGTTTTTAGGATTCTAAAATGATAAGAATCGTAATTTTTCAATTTATAACGAACGAGATATGAATTTCGCGGGTTTTCAATAATTAAAAGTTTATAAAAATGATTTTATAAACTATGAACAGTAAAAACACTATTCATGACAGAAAGTTATATTTTTGTAAACCTCATAAAATTATAGAACTTTCACTTACGAGATCGTGCTCGAAAGAATCGTTAAAAACGGAGCTATAACGAATAAAATACGACATTTACGGGTTTTACGACAACAAATACGATTTAAATAAAACCTACGTCTGATGTGAACAGTAAAAGTTACTGTTCACCAGAAGGTCAAAATACGGAAAATGTCAAATAATTATTAACTCGTTTTTTATTACGAAGTGATGGGCTTAAGACTCTTCGGATGGCGTATCGACGAGTTGTTGGATTTACGAATTAAAGTGTCCTAACTCCTCGTACGTCATGTCATGACCTCCTTAATTATGATAGCCCGAACGATAGTACGATGTAACAACTTTAGGATTATGTTTAATGTTATTAAAGTACTCAGTACTTATACGACCTATGATAATATAGGTTGCATCTGATCGATTAGCGTGACGCACTATTTGTGATACACTTGGTATTTACTCACTCAAGGTGAGTTCATAGCCCCACGTTTTACATGCTTTTGTTTTACAAAGTTTTTGGGGTGAAAAACATGCAATGCTTTACAATTGGACACAAGTGGTTAAGTTTCATGTTATGATTACGTGTTGCCTAAGTAGCGATAACCCATATCTGAGCCCATTATCATGAACTGTCAATTGCGGGATTGTGAGCGCGAATGTTATTAATAGATCTATTGGGTTTGACAACCCCGTTCGGGTGATTAGCTATCACTGGACAAACGAACGTATACCATGTCGAATATAGGATGTTGCGGGTTAGAACATCACCACGGGCAATGTAGGCCATTAATTTGGTATTCATACACGTCAAGCTTCAGTGTCATGAGCTTAGAGCAACGTAATTACATTTATATGATGTCTGCATCTGTTGCATTATCATACACTTGGGAAATCTTGTGGTCCTACAATATATGATTTATCAAACCTATGAATTCACCAACATTATTGTTGACGTTTTAAAGCAATGTTTTTCAGGGGATCAGTAAGCACGAGGTGCAAGGGATACATTGGTGGTTTTGATTGGGATATCATGCATTAAAGATATTGTCGCATTACATTTTGTATAACTGTATGGGTAGAAATCTTTGTACTTTGAACAAGTGGACAAGAGAAGCTTCGGCTTATGTAACAAATACTTTGCTAAATCCAATGTATCAGTTTTTAAACGAATTTTTGGTCGTTCTATATACATCTTGTGTTATTGATCTGAGAAGTAACACGCCCCGGACCCTTATTCCGCTGCGACCCAATTTGGGGGTGTTACAAAAACACAATCTAGATCTCTCCCGGTAATAGATACCACTTGTTATATGTCATGTTTGGATAAGTATCAATAAGGATCGTTAAGAGTAAGAGAGACGAGACTAGAGACTTTTCTTTTTACACATTTTCAATTTCATAAAAGAGAGAAAAGAGGGAATGGAGGAGGATACAAATGACAAAAGGTTTCTAATCCTAGTGATTAGAAGGGTATTTATACTAACACTATCCTACCTTCCTACTTTGGATATTTAGTCAATATTTACTTAAGTTTGACCCATACTCCTTATTACATGAATAAATAAACTAAAAGTATTTATTAATACAAGACCAATTCATTAGTAAATAATTAACACTTTTCTATTCCTAACAAAGAGTCAAGACAATAAATGAAAGAGTTTGATGTAAAGTTGTATATGATTATCATAGTTGATATGTGAGCTTCCAGAAGGGTTGATACGTTGATATGTGAGCTCAATGATCGGTTATGGAGGTAACAGAAAAAAGTTGATACGTGAGCTTCCAGAAGGGGAAATGGGATTGGATGACCATAAACGGGTAGAAGTGGCATTATTGGTGGTGATGGAGTGTTGAAAGCAAATTCAAGTGTGGTTATTGGTGAAAGACTAATCGTGATGACCATAGGTTCTTGTTCTAGAGTAGGTGATGGGTGAGAAACTCTAGGAGGAGGTAAGTTGGGTGAGCTCAAGTAAGCATTGGTTGAGGGAGATGTTGAGTAAAATGGAGATGAATTAAGTTTGGAGTTAATTGAGGATGAAGATATTCCTTTGGTTGATGGTGTTTTAGATGGTGCAGTGGGTGCATTTGATGATTTGGTTTGTTGTTGTGGTGATGGAGTTTTAGAGTTATCTTCAGTAAGGTCAATGAACAATTTTCTTGGTGGGATAAGTGTTATTTTTTGTTTCTTGAAAAGTCTTGAGGTTGAAGCTTGAGAGGATTCCATGGAAGAGTTTGAGGTTGAAGATGAATGAGGTAGATGATGGGTTGAAAGTGAGGATGGAGAGGCATTTTATCAAGAGAAAATGGTATAGAAGTGGTATGGGTTAGTGTTAATATAGCCACTTCCAAATAATGTTCGTATTTTTTTGGGTAACAGTAGTTGGGCCTAAGTAAAAGGGAGTCAAAAAGCAGAAAGGAAACAGTAGAAACCGTGAAGCAACTGGTCGGCCCCCTTATCTATATAACCGGCCCTCTTATTAATCAGGGGGCCGCCGCCTGAGGTTTTCCAGTTTGTCTAGGTTTTTGTTTTCTGCTAAAATTTGTAAGAAAAGTGGGAATTTAGGTGGCCATTTTGCAGCAAGTCCTATGTGTTAAGAATACATGTGAATTCATATATGTTTGTATAAACTAATAAGTGTGCATGGCATATCAACTTTGTAGTAATCATTCAAAACATAAAATTAAGAAAAGTTTAATATTAATAAATCCATAAGTTCTACGCAAGTTCAAGTTGTTCCGAATGATTTGGAATAGCATCACATACAAGCAAATAAATAATCTAACATAAAAGATAACAAACACATATAATTAAACAAGAATGCTAAATAATTTATTCAAACAATTTTATTAAACAACGTCATCTTCATTCACTTCTTCTTCCTTGTAAATGCTCCTTTAAGGGCCTTTCCAAACGTCTTGAATAGACCCTGTTGCTCCTCATGCATTTTTTTGTCGTTTAAGTAAAAGTGTTTTTTGACTAAATAGAGTATCCGGGTTTTGTTCAGGAGTGGTGGGATTTTTGAACACATGATGATGAAGAAGTGAAAGAGAGTTAAGGTAAGTGGTAAGAGATGGAGTGCCAGCTCGAGAGGTGCCTTCATCTTGGATTTCTTCATCATCATCAACTTGATGAGAGGACGATTCGTGATGATAGGAGGAAGAGGAGGTGGTGGAATGACGACCCTTTTTTTATCTCCGGTCTTTATGGGGTTTGCGTGCTTGAACAACCGCAAGTGGATGCATGGCTGGATCAACAATGTTGTAAATGCCATTGTCGAGTTTAGGGTAACAGTCCATAACTTGATGATATAATCATGTCAAAAGCATACCATAGGGTAGGTTTGCTTTAGAAGTGGCCCTAGCATGCTTTATTCGTTTTGCAACGAAATAAGCAAGATTGTATTGTTTTTTGGCAACAATACAATACATCATGTGAGCAAGACAAGCCGGAAGATGGTCCCGGTTCCCTCCTAGGCTAAACACATTCTCACGAATGAGTTCTTCCTAACACTTTATGTTTTGGTTCACTTCTTTAGTGAGGACTTGATTTGGTAAAAGAACAACATTTTTACTTTTAATAATAAGATTAGACTCAACACGTTCAAAACGAAGGAATCGATGAATCTCATTGGGAGTTGCTAATTCGGTGTGATAGGGTCCTTCGGATTCTAGAAAAATAGATAGTGACGAAAGATCATATTCGTTTGTAAAAACACATTGACTGATATAAGGAATGCAAAGGATTGACCCGAATTGCTCAAGCGAGAGAGTAATGAATTCATGTTGGATCATGAACGAAATAAGAAGATGACCAGACTCATACGTTTGGAGTTTGACTTGACTATAAAAGTCTAAAATGAAGCGAGGAACAATAGGTTTGTTTATCTTATAAAGGCAATTAAAACCCATGTTTGTGAAAAGACGTTCAATATAGTTGGATTTATAGTAGAGTTCATCAACGATCCGACCCTCATGAATACATCGGTTTTCGATTGGTTCATAAAATTTAGCAATAGTGGGGGATATACCGGATCAAAAATACGTTCGGAACTAGGAAACGAGTAGTTGAGTGTCCCATCTACTAATTGTTCGAATGCATAATTAGCACCTAAATAATAACCACAAGGACACAAAAATAAAAAATTTCACTCAAAGTGTACATATATATATATATATATATATATATACATAAATACATATATATATATATATATATATATATATATATATATATAATATTAAAAATATATATACAAACTATAATACATAATATAATACATAAATATATATATATACATAAATATATATAGTATATATACAATAAAATATATATATAGAATACATATAAACCTACAAAACAAAACTAATATATATATATATATATATATATATATATATAATTTAGTTAAAATGGTGTAGGTGCTTAAAGTTGTTAAAGTGAGAAGCAATAGAAATTGGACAAATATCACATTTGTTAATTAGTTGTTAGTCCGTGTACGAGTTATTGGTTCATGTACGAGTTGTTGGAGGTTTTGGTTCATGTTCGAGCAGTTGGTTCGCGATTTTTAGTATTACCAGTTTCTTGTGTATCAGTTGTTTATCATAGTTTAACAATTGTTTTGTTAACTCGGATGTAACTTGTAAGAGTGTATCACTGAATTTGTGAATAAAATGTTTATTTTTATTAATAGTCTTTTGGGAAGCAAAACTATGTATCATATGTATCAGCTATAAATGGTTACGTATCAAGTTTTTTAGAGGTTGTACATCAATTTTTATGCATAAGATTTAATGTCATGTATCTACTATTAATTAAATCACATAACAATTAATAGATTCAATGGTTAAGATCACTTCTCATTTTAACAACTTTAAGCTACTACACTACATTAACCTTCCCCTATATATATATATATATATATATATATATATATATATATATATATATATATATATATATATATATATATATATATATATATATATAATGGGATGAAAGTCTCGAAAATAAATGCTTAGTGTTTACCTATAGGCAACAAATGTGGAGTAACGATTATTTCGACTCTAAAATAAAAAAACCTATGAAATAATCCAAACGCTCTTTTTATTTAATTTTGCTCAATCGAATGTGTCGAAAAATATATATTAGATTATATATTTCGGCAAAAATCACGAGTTTATCGTGTATGCATGAAAGAGCGTTTATAGGAGATATTAACAATGCACGGAAATATTTTTCATGAGTTCCGAGTCTTGAGAAGTTTTTCGAAAAATAAATTAGGATTATTTATATAATTTTCGAAAAGAAAAGAAAAAAAATAATTCTAGTGAGGATCAAGCATTCACACATATGCAATTCCTACAAGTAAGGGTAGCATAGAAGTTATACATTACCTAATTCTAATCATAATTGAATAAGAACACAAAAAAATAAAAAAATCCTAAATTTTGATTTTGAGCAAATTCGAATCCTAGACACGAGATCGAAGGATGAATTGATGAAAATACTTACAATTAGTGATGTTGTTGATGTTGTTAGTGCTTGCCCCTTGCGAAAATAGCTTGAATTTGAGTTTGGAGATTGATTTTTGAGGTTTTTTTGTCGTCACACAGTAGCAGAGAAAGAAGAAAAGAAAAATTATGGGGTGTTCCTGTGTTGGTGCAGCTAGAGTGTTTGGTAAAAATAAGTAGCCACCCCCCTTATCGATTAGGGGGCCACGCGTGTTAAGATAGCCGGTCCCCTGATCGATTGGGGGACCGCCCATCTGGCAAATTATTTTGCCATTTTTTTAAATTTTAAATAAGAAGTGACATTTTAATATGCTTTTTGCTAAAAAGATATTTGAGTATTTCGGATGAAATAAATACGTTATCAAAACCTATCGAGAAAAAAAATAAGAATGGGATGTTTGCGAGATAATTTATGGATTTTGACGAAAGAGTGACATTTTAATTAACTTTTTGTTAATTAAAATTACTTTAATTATTTTAGATGAAATAATCAAGATGTCGAGATTTAAGGACGAGAAATTAATACTAACAAGACTATTGAATGGAGGACGAGGTATTTAGTCGATTTATTCCATCATTCCTAGACCAAGACGTAAGTAGTTGAACGGATCACGTTTGAGAGGTTTAGTAAGGATGTCGGCAATTTTGTCTTCTGACGGAACATTTTCAATAGAAATCTTTCCTTTTTGAACTTTGTCGCGAAGAAAATGGTGACGTATTTCGATGTGTTTTGTACGCGAGTGTTGCACGGGGTTTTTGCTCAAGTCGATGGATCCTTTGTTGTCGTACATGATCGAAATGCCTTCGAGGCGGATGTTGTAGTCGATGAGAGCTTGTTTCATCCATAGCGCTTGTTGACATGCCTTTCCGGCGCTTACGTATTCAGTTTCGGTAGTGGATATAGCAAGAGCGGTTTGCTTCTTCAAAAACCAAGATGTTAAACCACATCCCATAAACGTAAAAATACCGCTAGTACTTTTTTGGTTCACATAATCTCCCGCAAGATCAGAGTCGGCATATAATACGGTTTCTATGTCGGACTCCTTCAGATACCATAATCCTAAGTGCGTATTGCTTTTAATGTATCTGAAGATACGTTTAACTGCTTCAAGATTCAAGATGAAAAGTTTTTGGTATCGCTCAGGAGAAGCTGCCCAAAGAAAACACTAAACAAGTACGACGGCCTACTTCCGTTAATTATAATAAACTACCTATCATACCTTTATATTTCGTATTATCCACAGACTCACCTTCTTTATCTTTCGTGAGTTTCATATCCGAGGACATAGGTATTTTCATTGGTTTAGAATGTTCTAATCCAATTTTCTTAAGCATTTCTTTTATACATTTAGATTGATTACTAAATATACCATCTTTTAATATGTTTATTTTAATCCAGGAAGAAATTATGATTCACACCATCATGGCCTATTTCCAACTCATACGTGCATGATTTTGGCAAAGTCATCACACAACTCTTGACAAGTTAAACCGAATATAATTTCATCGACATATATTTGAACAATGATGAGATTTAAAACCTTTCTAACTTTGTAAAAATGAGATATCTACCAGTTCCAATGTTATAAAACATTTAACAGACAATAACTTTTAATCTAGCGTAACCAAGCATTAGAACATGTTAAGTCCGTACAAAGCTTTCTTGAGTCTATAAAACATATTAGTTTTGCAAATCAATAATCTCGGAGGTTGTGGCCACGTATACCCTCCTCATAGATACAATCATTAAGCAATGCATTATTTACATCAATTTGAACAATTTAATTAAAATCGTAAAACCGCGCAAGCATAGCCAATAAAATTTTAATAGATTCTAATGTAGTCTACGGGAGCATAATTTCATCATAATCAATTCCTTCTGTTGATTAAAACACCGTGTGAAACTACTAGCCTTATTTCTAGATACGATGCCATTTTCATCAAGCTTATTTCTAAATACCCATTTAGTTCCTATAACGGTCATAGACTTAGGATTTGGAACTAACTCCCAAACATCATTTGCGATGAATTGATTTAATTCTTCTTGTATGGAAACTACCCAACTTTCGTCTTTTAAATCTTCACCGACATTTTTAGGTTCTATGGTTGAGAGGAAACAAAAGAAATTACTTTTGTCTTGAGCTTGATATCTAAGGGTTCTTTGGTTTAAATTTCCTATGACATTTTTTAATGGATGACTTTTAGATTATTTAATATTGACGATTTCGTCATTTTCTAAAACTTCATCTTCGACATCATTTCCTAAAAGTTTCTTTTCACTGACCTTAATAGCTTCTTTTTCGACTAAATCATCATCCTCCAAAGGTGATGTTTTAGGTGGGGGAGGACTTTCATTGAATGTCACATTTAAGGACTCTTCGACTTTCATAGTATGTTTCTTAAGAATAATTTAAGATTTACTATTTTGCGAATATCCTAGAAAAACACCTTCGTAAGACTTTGGGTCGAACTTGGTGAGATAGCCTTTTGTATTTAGAACGAAACACTTGCTTCCAAATACTTTAAAATAATCAAGAGTAGGTTTCCTACCTCTCAAAATTTCGTATGGGGTCTTTCCTAAGATTGGTTTAATTAAGATCCTATTTAATATATATGTCGAGGTGTCCACCGCTTTACACCAAAATGTTTGTGGAACGGATTGTTCATGTAACATGGTTCTACTCATTTCTTGTAAAGTACGACTTTTCCTTTCTAATACCCCATTTGATTATGGAGTACGAGGAGCGGAGAATTTGTGAGTAATCTTATTAGAGTCACAATAATTTCCGAATTGAACTTCATTATCAAATTCCCGACCATGATCCCTCCTAATAGAAACTATAGAACATCCTAATTTAATTTAGATCTTTTTACTAAAAATTTTAAATTGCTCGAAAGCTTTAGTTTTGTTTTGAAGAAATCTTATCCAAGTAAATCTAGAGTAGTCGTCTACTTTTACTAAGGTGTAACGATTTCCTCCATAACTCCGTATGGCGAAAGGACCGAACAAGTCCATGTGAAGAAGTTCTAAGCATCTAGTCGCTAAGACCATATTCTTAGCTTTATGACTACTGTGAGCTTGTTTTCCAATTTTACAAGCGTCATAAAAATGTTGATCGAATTTAAGCTTAGGTATATTTCTAACTAGCTCCTTAGATACTGATGACATCAAATAATCGTTTATATTTGAGAATTGCAGTAATTATGGAGTACTTGGTGAATATTAGCAAAAGGCGCGCATTTTGGAGCTTAAATGAAGATATTTTGAAGATTACTATTCTGAAGGCCAATATGCCGTATCCATCAAGGAAGATACGGCGTATCCGTGCTTGCACTCACCAAAGACCACAAAGGAATAAAGCCCAATATGCCGTATCCAGAAGATATCAATACGCCGTATCGAAGATATAGTATGTGAATATTCTGGAAGATATCAAGCGTGGTCCCTACTCTAAGAAATCCCTAATACGCCGTATCTAATCCTTGGATACGGCGTATCGAACCGACTTCCAGAGCTTATAAATAGAAAATTCAAAAACGAGTTTTAAGTGTGCTAAATCATATTCTTGATACCTAAACCACAAAAGTCGATTTTCAAAGGAGAAAAAGAGCAGAAGAGGTCGAGCAACGCTATCAATTCCATAGGAGACAACATGTAATTCTATATACTTTAGTAATCGTTCAGTTTTTGGTATCATTGGTTAACTCAGTTAGTTTACCTTGGCTAAATAATTGCTTTTGTATTCATTATGACGTTTGAAGGCTAATACCTTCGGGTATTAGCCATTATTATGAAGATCTGAATGTTTGGTATTTGTTTATCTTGATTTCTTGATTTATCGTTGAATGCTTGTTTATGTTTATCATTTTATACTTGTTTACGCGCTTTTGTATGCGACCTATCATTCAACTAGATCTTGTGATACGGACCAAGTAAATCTAGAGTCTGGGATAGCTCTCCATATAGTAATTTATACATCTAGAATCATAGGATCACAAATATTGTCCTTCTAAATCTGTGTCTAGGATACGCTTCGAGCTTAACTAGTTAATTGGATATTGCCAATGGTTTATTGATCGTGTTGACTAGCAGGTGACCTAGATAATTCAACAAATAACGTTCTGATTCCATTCGATAGTTGGACAAGTAGACTACTAGTGTATAAATCACCATTAAGCGGTAAGTGGGTAAAGTCATTATGAGCTAGGGTTTAACAAGATCACCATTGCTTTAATCCCTAAGATAGATTATAATCAGCAAATAAGGATGCTTTATGCGGATGCTTTAATTGTGACTGAATTAATGTGTCTAGGTCTTAGGATGATGTAACACCTAAGTCTTAAGAATGATATGCCGCCTCGAGAGAAGAAATCATTGCACTAAATAAACAAACCAACTTTCTAATCGGATTAATAATGGTTAATACAGTTTTCTTATATTTGGCTCGACCGCTCTTTTATCTTTTGTTTGTTTGATTGCGTGGGTTAAAGTGCCTTGAATTGATTGTAGTGACCAACCAAACCGCGCCAGTCTCTCAGGCTGAAAACCCTCTTTTCTAGTTAGAATTAGGATTAGGACTGACATAGGTTTAGAATATGATAGAATTAACATAGATTAGATAACCAAGATATTAATTAAATTAATAGATTTAACCTTGCTTCAAGTGTTCGACACCCTACTTACCACGAAAACACCTACTTACCACGAATCTACCAACGACCGGGTACACTGCCCGTTAAAGTGGCGTTTTTGGTTAAGTCGACAAAATATAAATTTAAAACTTAAAACATATTAAATATACACCACACAACGAGCCACACTAAGTTTTTGGCGCCGTTGCCGGGGAGTGAAAATTAAACTTGATTTTTATTTTATGTTTTGGTTATTAGATTAGATCTGACCCTTAGGAGTAGTGTTAATTATATTCTTGTATATTCTGTATATTTTGTATATTTGTTTGTTTAGTTTGCTTGTATATTTGTATGTTTAATTGTTTGCGCATTTAATTATTTTACTAATACACTGTTCTGGTCGATAACTGAATACGGCGTCACTTCCATCGGATATGGTGTATCGAACTTTCTGACCAATACAGCGTATTCATTCAATTGATTAATACGGCGTATCCACTTCCATTGGATAAGTGTTATCGATCATCTATTACAGAGCAGAAACCTAAGTTTTCATATCTCAATGTGGTGTCTAACTTTATTTTATCCTAAAAGAGCCCATCCTACTAATTGTTTATCCCTTGTTTCAGGTAGTGCATGACAAGGAGTTCAGCTAATGAACTATTCACACCTTACAAAGAACCTGAACGAGAATTTCAATCATCTAAGAGACACTTCAAGACACTAAGTCTTGACGAATTGAGATCGCCTAATTTCAATTTACTTTCTGATCAAAAATACTCGGATAAGGAAGTTGCGAAAACAATGGCGAAAACTATGGAGCAGTACATGAGCAAGACCCGAGCTGACTATGGATCAGGAGTTGCTAGGCCCAAAATTGAAGAAAAATATAACTTTAAACTAAAGGGCCAATTTCTCAAGGAACTACGTACTAACACCTTCAGCGGTTCGGATCATGAAGATGCAAACGAACACATTGAGAAAGTTCTTAAGATTGTGGATTTATTTCACATTCCTAATATTACTATAGACCAAGTGATGCTTAGAGCCTTCCCCATGTCCCTAACTGGAGCCGCAAGTCGATGGCTAAGAAACAAACCAACTGGTTCGATTACAACCAGGAAGATCTGAAGCTAAGTTTCTAAGCAAATTTTTTTTTTTTGGGCCCACCTGCTCTTACTGCAAAGAAAATGGGAGGAAATCAAAACTTTCAACAATGGCTGACGAAAACCTCTATCAAGCCTGGGAACGATTTAAAGAGCTATTGATGAAGTGTCCTCAACACTATTTAATGGAGATGCAGGAGGTAGTCTTGTTCTATAATGGATTAGATGTTCCCACTCGACAAATTCTTGATTCAAGAGTTGCCATACCATCAAAAACTGTTGCTGATGCTAAAGTAGCCATCCAAGAAATGGCTGAATACTCTTAAAAATGGCACAATAGATAACCCCCTCAAGAGTCAGAAGTACTAAAACTTCTGATGGATTAGCAGCAATACAAGCACAACTGAATAATCTTGGAAGAGAAATCAAAAAGGTAAATGAAAAAGTTTATGCTGCTCAAGTAGGATGTGAACAATGCAAAGGACCCCATTACACCAAAGATTGCCCACTCAAAGAAGAAGGAAAAACCCTAGAGAAAGGCTTACTTAACACAATTTGGTGAAACTTTCAAGGTGGGGATATAGAGCATCAACTCCAGGATTTTTATCAATGGAACAACGCAAATCTTGTATCAAGAACTCTTAAAGACGCTTACTTTACATGTAATTTGGTAGACCTTTTCAAGGAGGAGGATATAGAGCAACATCTCCAGGGTACTATCAGAGGAACAACATAAATCCTTCGTACCAAGAGAGAAGGCAATCTATGGAAGATACCCTGAGCAAATTCATGAGTGAATCAACAAAGAGACATAAAAAAATTCCAATTTGATTAAAGAAATCCGAGCTGCGACAAATGCTGCCATAAAGAACCAAGGAGCATCAATTAAAACTTTAGAAATTTAAATCGGTTAAATAATAAAAAAAAAAATAATATTTTTTTAAAAACAAATAAAAAAAAAAAAAAAAAATACAATTACAAAAAATAAAAAAAAAAAAGTGCAGGTACTACAGGAAATAGGATTTGGAAGCTACCAGCTCTAACTGTTAAAACAAACCCGAGAGACCAAGTCAAGTCGATATCTACTACTATTGAAGCTGATTAATACTCGATATGCCATATTAGATCATCCCAATATGCCGTATCCACTTGACAGAATAGTACGTTGTTGTACAAGTCAAGATAAACGACGGTTCCTTTTCTAAGTCATTTGGATAATCATTACGGTGAAGAAGAAGAAGGGACTCATGGGGACCATTTTACGGAACGCTTATGGAGCTTCACATATCAATGAAACCATACCCCGAAGGAGAAAGACCCAAAGGAGTTTCATTTACATTGATTATTATAATGTTTGTTTTGACATATACCCTGTTGACTTAGGAGCTGCATTAATGTAACTGTACCTCTATTGACATACCTTAACTTAGGATTAGGCGATTAGCTCACACTAGGCTTGACAGTGCGATTTAGCAGACAGGACGTGAATATCCAAAAGAAATAGCTGAAACGTTACTAGTTGTATTGGCCAATTTACTTTCCAGTAGACTTATAATTTTGCCTTTGCCGAGGATATCAAAGTGCCCTGATCTCTTTTTTTGAAAGTCATTTTTATCTACGCCCCGTGCTAGTTGAGGTTACAAAAGACAAGAATACTTTAAAGGGTCCGAGACAGAAAGGATTGTTTTATCACGTGTTATACTGCTTAGTAGTTTATTAGAGGGTCTACTTGCTAAGTTTAGAGAAAAGAACGGGAACTTGAGTTAGGTAAGCTAGGTTATGGAAGAGTACTTTTGGTGTTAAATAAGATCATTAGACCTTTCTTAGGAAGATTAAATGAATTAAATAATCTAAATGAACCATTTGAGCTTAGAAGAAATCAAGAAGATGATTTGATACCCTCCATTGAGGAAGGTGAGGTAATTGAGGAATTTAGAGCTAGGGATGATGAACTTGATATTGGAATTGATGATTACCCTAGTTATTGTGGACTATGATACAGAAGATCTATTAAATTGTGCTACAATCTTAATGTTTCATGGCATGATGGATTGAATTTACTCACGCTAACTTTTTCCTATTATTGTATGTCAATGTGATGTCTAAAAAGTTTCATAATTCAATAATGAAAGATAAAATTGTATACAAAAGGAATAATGTTGTAGGATCCTTAATGAACATACCTATCTTTTTTGGAACTTTTTATGTAATGACGGATTTTACAGTTTTAGAAGATATGGATGCTTATCGTGATGACGGAATGGGCGATGTTATTTTTGGTGAACCATTTTTAAGAGAAGTTGGAATTAAAACAAAACAGTTCGAAGGGATAATTACCCTTTACAAAAGTGATGATGAAGTAACTTATTAAATGGTGCGAACACATCCGAGATTTAAACGCCACACTAATGAGCAATGCAACAAAATCCCATCATTACTGAAGGTAAGTGAGAAAGATAAGAAGAATGGAATCTCGCATGCATACAAAAAGCTTAAGGGGTTCTACAAAGGAGTTTTGAATCTAGGACCCGATTACATTCGAAATGCGAAGATGGAAGAATGGCTCACACGCGGGCACATTAGCGTGCATGAGATGGAATGAAAAGGAGAAGCAGAAGAAAAGTATAACTTCAAGACTTCGCTGTTAACAAAAGTTGGCGGGGGGAGGGGAGGGTGGGGGGGGGGGAAGGTGGGGTGTGGGGGGGGGGCGGGGGAGGGGGGGGGGGGAGGGGGGGTACCCAGGAGACAACCCGGATTGTTATTTAATTTTTATCGAGTCTGTCTTCCCAGACATCAATACGGCGTATCTGCCCCATACCATACGGCATATTGATTGGCTCGACGTTATCAGTCTTTACTTTTTTATGCACTTTAAAAACATTAGTTGTCAGTACATGGATTATTGGCATATTCATTAATTTGATATGGCGTATTCATTAATTTGATACGGCGTATCCACCAGACTGACTCGTATTTAGTTTGCTTAGTTTAGTTTAAATTAACCGTAGGTACCAAGATAGGAATGCACATTTTTCTTATTTTACACAGGACCTCGTGAAAGAATATTGATGTATATTGGTGGCGAATTTACAATATAGAGATCTTGAAGTGTTAGAGTCTGAAACCTCAAGACGGTTGTTTAAACAACATAATCTTGTCATAAACGCAAATTGGAGATCTACGAGTAATATCCGTGAGTTTTCATTTATTCTTTTTAATTACCGTATTTTTAATTGTTTTATATATAAACGAGGAACGTTGTATAACTTCAAGTGGGGGGGATGGAATTAGAATATTTTTTGTCCTATTTTTCACACAAATGCTTAAATTATGCTTTTTTTCAAGCATACTTTTGTGAAATTGCATGTTACATAACCCGCACACAATAACCCTTGTTAGATATTGTGAGGATTCAGCATTTCTGTTTCAAAATGTTTACCTTAAATTCCACAAAATATGAGCTGTGCCAGGTGATGATGTAGACTTTAGACTCTGCTTGGCATATTCTATTCGAGCACCATAATAATGCAGTAATTGGATTTTAATTGAAGTAACTTTTTTACATTGGTAAAAGTTTAGGAGTACACCCAAATCGCCTTTAGGATTTTTCTTATTAACTAACACACCAGGTTAGTTAACACTCCAGTTTAACCCTTTTCCACTCCTCATCTTTATGTGATGATCACTAGAACAACGTAGAGCCAATCCTTTTAGGTATTACACCAACTATTTGTTTCAGTTACAACACCTTACACTTAACCTTCATGTTAGATTAAGTTTATTTACAGTTGCTAGTTGCTCTTAAAGTGTAAAACATTTGTATTTCTGAGTCTTGTGTCACATTTCTATCTTTGGTGCGGTTGGAAATCTTGCACATCTGCATATGCGGAATGTATATCGTAGTCAAAACTCATGTGATTTTACTACCATCACAATTAATGGTGAGTCCGAAGAATGAAGAAACTATCGAAGGAATTATCCGGAATTATTATGATCGTGAAGATGGTGAAACTACACCGAGTTTCGTATATAGTTAAATGTTAGTTAAAAAAATTTAGAAAATTCACAACAAAAAAAGAGAAGGAAAGTTTGAAGATAATCGTTTCGCAACTACCGAAGGAATTACACAAAAGATCGATTATTCGTTGATACACAACAAAAATCAACGATGTAGAGTATTGTATAAAGTGGAAGATATCGCTACTTGCCTTGTAGAGTATGTAAAGTTTGGGATGATTGGGAAGTTGACCGTTACAGGAACGCCAACTTAGGTTGTTGTTGATCTATGATCAAGACGTTGTAAATTGTTGTGTCTTTGTTATGGTAACGGTGTGGAAAAAGTGTCTAGCAACTTGTATCTTAGTCTTAATCTATTTGTTTCTTGATTTTTATTTAACAACAATTTACTTCCCTCTCACCTAATGATTAACCATGGGTTTTACGCGAATAAGGATGTGATAGGAGGTTTGTGGGTGGTTGTTGTATGTGTGTTGTGGGGGGTGGTTGGTGGCGCGTGTATGTCTATTCCGTCGTTACGGCCATGTATGCATGTCTCAACTGCCTTGTTGGTTTATTACTATTGGTGAAAGTTAGAAGGTTCCTACCCTATATCATTCTTCATCCTAACCGTTGGTTAAATTCGAATGGGGATGTGATCGAACACACATGTCTATTCCGTCATTACGGCCATGTATGTATGCTTCAGCTGCCCTGTTGGAGTGGTACTTCTGGTGAAAGATTGTAGAATGATCAACCATAAGCCTTTCCATACAAAAACCCATATTTACCTTTATAAACTTGTTACTCCTTGGCTTTAGTGGTGGAGATGTGTATCCTTGCCAAGCTTATGATAGAATACTCGTCATGACCAAGCAATTGAGCGAATTAGTTACATGTTACCACATAGATTAGTTGAGTGATTTGAGTGTTTTCATCTTCCTATTTCGTGAGGTGTTTGGTTATGTACTTGTAATAGATCAAATAAATGCTTTAACGGAAAATATCCTTAGGGATACATTTTTATAAACTTCTAAAGGCTACTTGAGGACAAGTAGTGTTGGGATTTTAGATCTATTAACCATTAAACAAATCACGAGTACGCAGCGGAAAATTCTACACGATGGCTCGTGATGCCACTGTTGGGATTTTAAATCTAATTAACCATTAAACACGAGTACGCAGCGGAAAGTAAACACGTATAGAATTCATAATTAACAAGATTAGAGATGTGTACCTTTTAGCAATAAATGTTACACCTTCTTGAATATACGCGTATGTATAACACCACGCGTAACCACTAGGATCAAAGTATAATCCCTCTACTTCAACACACACAATACGTTCTTTAGCAAACAATTAAGTATGCTAGTACTAGTAGTGATAAGCAATAAAACCACCACGTTCTCGTAGAAATCAACGATTGAAACCCTTGTGGTTTTTCCCCTTGGATCGAACCAACACAAGAACCGAAAAACCCTTTTGAGTTTTGGTTGATCGAATAAACAAAAGAGATGGAGAGAGATTTAGGGATTATGTTTTTCAAGGTCTCTCAACAATGAATCCCTTAACCTCTATTTATAGGCTAAATTCCTTGTGCTTGTAAGGAAAACCCTCTCACCTCCTTAATAGGGGTTTATGACCAATTAAAAGGAAAACCGTTACTTTCTTTTTCCTTAAATGCCATATTAATAACTCATTAAATATTTACTTTAACTATTTAACATAAGTTATGCTTATCACATAAATATATTACATTTAATATATTCTTTAATTGTTTTACGTATTAACGCGTGCGTCCCCGTAGGCTCGAATAAATAATCCGGACATATATTAATTTATACTTGGACATATTCCAACAGCTCCCACTTGGACATGTATAAATAACATAATAACATTGGTAAGCGTCTAGCAACACGCCAATGCTCCCAGAAATATCCGAGTGTGGTTTCATAAAGTCACGGATAAATGATTTAGGTATTTACAATCCCTTTGTTTCCGATACCGTGTTAAAAATGGATATGGATCAAGGTCATTCCATTATTTAACGATTCTGTTTCTCGTATATGTAACTAATCAAGATTACCGAAAATCAATGAGACACATCTACATGAGTTTTCGGGTACGGCCATACACACATCTGATTAATTCTACGAGGGGCCCAGTGGCATCATTCTTCAACATTTGAAGGAACAAATTCTTTATTGACTACAAGTGTCATGTCACCATGCTTCATAATCACTTCTGAAATAATCCTTAATAGCTACCTTATTCAGGATAACCAGAACCAAATCAAGAAGGATAATCCACACATGCAAGACCTACTTGCATCTCAAGTCTAAGGATTTTATAAAATCACTTACAAGATTTACTTAATGACGCCGATCCATAAAGTAAGATTCTTGTTAGTTGGGGAAATCCAATATCCATCTTATGAATATCATGTGAGTTTGGTGGACTCATCCTTAATATCTACAATATCACCAATCACTCAGAATTGTCTTAGTTTAACAACATTCCCACATTGTTAATCGACAACGGATTAATTTAGAATAATGAAAATATTATTCATGGATTAAACATGCAAATATAGGACACAATTTAAGATATAAAATAACAAAAATACCAAGTATCATTATCATAAAATAAATTGTTCAAACATCCCATATCCAAATACTAAACACAGATCTACATGAAACTACTAGCTAAACGAAGTCCCATGCTCCTAGCATGTTGAGTAAGCTTTCCATTTGGTAAAGCCTTCGTAAAAGGATCAGACAGATTGTCATCTATGTGAACTTTAAAGAGTTTTATTTTGCCCAGTGCAATACTCTCGCGAACATAATGATATCTCCTATGGTAGTGTCTAGCTCCCCTCTGAACCCCCGGTTCATTAGCGAAATGTAGTGCGGCTGAATTATCGCAAAACATTTTAATAGGTTCGTTTATTGTTGGTACGATACCAAGCCCTGAAATAAACTTCCTAATCTAAACAGCTTCCATCGCAGATTCTGAAGCAACTACGTATTCAGCTTCTGTAGCAGACATTGCAGTAGTACTTTGCTTGGAACTTTTCCAGTCCACTGCGCCTCCATTCAAAATGAAAACATATCCTGTCTGAGATTTTGTATCATCTCTATCAGTCTTAAATCCAGCATCACAATAGCACTCAACTCGAAGTTCAGCTTCCGGATTTCCACCATAAACCAAAAACATATCTTTAGTATTCCTTAAATACTTAAGAATGGTTTTCACATTAATCCAGTGAGGTTCACCAGGATTCTGTTGAAAACAGCTTGTTATATTTTATGCGAATGCAACATCAGGTCTAGTGCATCTTACTGCATACTTAATGGAACCTACAGCCGAAGCATAAGGTACATTTTGCATACGCTTCACCTCTTTAGGTGTTGAAGCACCTTGTGTTTTGTTCAAGTCAAGTCTTTCTTGCATGGGGATGTGACCACGTTTGGAATTATCCATCCTATATCTCTTCAAGATCTTATCCATGTAAGCACTTTGACTAAGTCCAATCAATCGCTTCGACCTATCTTTATAGATTTTGATTCCAAGAATAAATGTTGCTTCCCCTAAATCTTTCATAGCGAAACACTTTCCAAGATAATCCTTTACACTTTGTAAACTTGGAATGTGATTACCAATTAAATTTAATGTCTATGTTTTTAATTCTTGATCATCATATTTGCATAAAACCATTAACAATTAACAATATTATATCACATATCGATCAATGATAAATTTGCTTGGATTTATCATGGACACCGCATTAACAATTAATAAAGAGTATAAAACCGATCAATTAACAATTAAACCCATCAAGTTTTAATCATATAAAATTTCATACAGCCTAGAATTCGTCTAATTAAATTTATAATCAATAAAGATTGTAACTTATATAAAAAGATTGAATCTTTATGCATAAAAATGCCCAAAGGCCTTAAAAATTAATCAAGAACTCTAATTTTTGCCAAATTTTAATTACTTGTAACTACAAATTCTACACGATGGCTCGTGATGCCACTGTTGGGATCCTAAATCTAATTAACCATTAAACACGAGTACGCAGCAGAAAGTAAACACGTATAGAATTCATAATTAACAAGATTAGAGATGTGTACCTTTTAGCAATAAATGTTACACCTTCTTGAATATACGCGCATGTATAACACCACGCTTAACCACTATGATCAAAGTATAATCTCTCTACTTCAACACACACAATACGTTCTTTAGCAAACAATTAAGTATGCTAGTATTAGTAGTGATAAGCAATAAAACCACCACGTTCTCGTAGAAATCAACGATTGAAACCCTTGTGGTTTTTCCCCTTGGATCGAACCAACACAAGAACCGAAAACCCTTTTGAGTTTTTGGTCGATCGAATAAACAAAAAATGGAGAGAGATTTAGGGATTATGATTTTCAAGGTCTCTCAACAATGAATCCCTTAACCTCTATTTATAGGCTAAATTCCTTTGTTTTATGTTGTAAGGAAAACCCTCTCACCTCCTTAATAGGGGTTTATGACAAATTAAAAAGAAAACTGTACTTTTTTTTCCTTAAAAATGTATATTAACAATCATTAATATTTAATTTAACTATTTAACATAAGTTATGCTTATCACATAAATATATTACATTTAATATATTCTTTAATTGTTTTACGTATTAACGTGTGCGTCCCCGTAGGCTCGAATAAATAATCCGGACATATATTAATTTATACTTGGACATATTCCAACATAGCTAATTACCAAAGATGGTTACCGGATATCACTTGAAGTTGTGTAATCACTTTCCAAAGAAGATTGTTCGACCCTATGCCTGGGTATCACGAATACTCTTGTGGATTAAATCAGTGTTTGGTTTTTGTTCTAGGCAAACAAGAACCCTTTCGTTTTCTAAGTGTTAGGTTTTATGTGGTTTTTCTATGCTCAAATGTAGTCAAACCTGGTACTTCTTAATGTTTGTCAAACCACCCCATTTAATTTTACACCACTAAAAGAGGTCATGAAAATCGTTAACTTGATGGAGTGTACACCCATACTCCAAACCCATTTCCAAGTATGATCCGATTCCCACAATTGAACTAAATTTGCAACAATCCTCCCCAATTTAGTACAATCTATTTGCATGAAAAAATAAGCATTAAACAAAACATGTGCATAAACGAAAATATCCCGAGGATTGAATTTCCATCTTAGTACATTACACGTTCAAATATTCGAGAATCAGGGTGTTCTAGGAATTGAACCCTTCAACCCATTTGAATACCTGAAGCTAAAATACACGCAGTTTTCAAAGCATAAGAAACTCTGGCATATACAAGTCATTGGTATGTGCTTACATCATTCCTTTTCTAAATAAAACGAGGCTGAAATGACTAAAAACGGGACTTAAAATGCCAAATCATATGCTTGTTTTGTGTTATGTTATGTGCAAGGTAACAGATTATTACCACAAAGTCAAAAATCAAGGCAACAACCGCAGACAAAACGATCACTGGATTGGAAAAGTGCATGGAAAGCCAAAAGCGAGGGTATGTATCTTGGTAGGCCAACTCAACCCAAGTACCTAGGACAAGTCAGCCCATTATGCCATTTAAACAAAAGCCCATATAATAATGCTAAACCTTTTTTTTCAAAAGTCCAAACCCAAATCCACAAACCCAGCCCAAACCAAATGAGCCCAACAACCTTAACAATGATCCTGTTAAAACTATTACACCACAAGTCCCTGAACTTTACACCGTTTGTCCTTAGGAACTTACATCGTTAGTCCCTAAAGCTAACAACACTAACGCCCGTTATCCCTTTTAACCCCAATTTTGAAAAACAATAAAAGAAGGCCAAAAATTGGCGGGAAGGCCCAATAAGGGCAAAACCCACTCCTCCATGGCTGCGTATGCTTTCAACGCACGCCCTCACCATCTCTGACACACTCCCATGCCACATGGCATAATCAAGCTCTCTTATTGGACGAATTGACAAAGTCAAAGAGATAAGGACAAAGTTGAAAGGCGGTTTAATAGTGATTGGCTGAGATTGATGTTTTCCATAAGTAATTTTGGAAAAAAAAATGAGTTGGAATGATGATAGGTGGTTTTTACCTCAGGATAGCACCAGGTGCCCCTTCACGGTTATAAATAAAGACGAAACAACACATGGAAAGTATAGTTTTTGGAGTAGTGTTGGTTTATTTACCAGCTTATTTTAAGCTTTTTTGTCTTTTAAATATTGATTTTGTACTTTTCAAGCATTGTTACTCTCAAGGATTGATTGCTTATTGGATCTGCTTATTATTGCTTATGGCTGCTTATTTTGTCTCTTTAAATGCTTTTTATGTCAATGTTATAGCTTATAAGTCCTTTGGATTTAATTTCATTTAAACTGTCCTTATTTGAGTTAAATCTGTCTATAAGCTTAGCTTAATGTTTAGTGCTTATTTTTTCAAAATCTTAAGCTTAATAGTCTTTAATGTAATTAGTTCTTAATATGTTTTTTCATTTCCAAGCTCATTTTGGTCTGTTTAAATTTAAAATGGCATTTTCAGAAATTTAAGGAGTGTTTGGGTTAAGGAATTTTACCAAGGTAAAAAACCTTGCAGGCTGTCTAGGTTATTTAAATGAATTTGATAAGCTCAAAATAGGTTTAATAAGTAGTCTTTATAAGTTCAAAATTAGTCTTGTTAAGTTTTCTAGTTTTCTTTTATCAAACTTTCAAGTCTGCCATTTTCATAGTTTGCTCAATCAGCTTATATGTTAACTTCTTTGGATTTGATTATTAGAGTTGTTTTCATACTTGTTATTGGCTCAAAATGCAGTAGGTATAAGTTAGATAAAGTGTGCAATTGTCATTTTGGGTCTAAGTCAAAAACTGTCTAAATATCAAGTCTATTTGCCAAGTAAGAAAAGAAAAGAAAAGCCAGTTTTCAGTTGCCTTTTATAGCTTATTTTCTAAATCAAATTTCATATTTCTAGCTTCTATGTATTCTTGGGATATCAATTTCAATCTGTTTTGAGTTTTCAACTTATTACTTGTGCTTATTGGTACTTAATCTTTGCATAAAGTTTCTTATTGTCCATTATGATCTTCCTTTTTAAGTCATCTATCCTTTTAGCTTTTTAGTGCTTTTTAGCTTATTTTGTTAGCTCATTTTTAGTCTGAATTGCTTATTAGGGGTAGGAGTTGATTTGTTTTAAGCTTATTTGCATTACTTCTAGCTTTTGTGAGGTACAATAGCCCCAAACTGTCACTTGTTCCAAGCTTTTATTTATGGTTTATTTCTAGTTCTGCAAAAAGTTCCTTTCTAAAAGTTGCTTATTTTCTCTTTCTCTTTAAGTTTTTGTAAAAAGTTTTGAAAAAATTAAAAAAAAAACCAAGGTCCAGGACTCGAACCTATGACCTTAGCTTTGCACACACACGTATTTAACACCACTCTCTACTACACACATGCCCTTGGGTCTTTTTCATAAAGACTTCACACCATTTTTCTTTTAACCCTTTTTTCCCATTTAAGCCTTCCAACCCTTTTGAGCTTATTTCCAGCTTATTGGAATAACTCTGGTTTAGTGATTTTTATTTTTCTTAGATTCTAAACTGTTTAAAGTATTTTCCCTAAATTTTTTAGATTTTAATAAAATTGTTTAATATTTTTAATAATATTTTTAGATTAAAAGTGTTTTTAATTCATAATAAATTAAATAAAAATCAAAAAAAATAAATTTTTTTTAAAATTTTATTTTATCATTTAGGTCTTTTTAAAATTAAATTTGCTTTTCTAGGGTTAAAATTCGAAGTTTTAGTTTTTTAAGTCTCGTTTTAAATTCACGTAACGTTTTTGTTTTGTGTTTATTCATTTTTGCTTTAGTTGTCGCTTGTTTTTATTGTTATTTACTTTGTATTTGGTGAGAGATTAGAATCAAATTAAAATCTTAATCTATTCAAAATCTGATCACAAACGTCGACACGAAGTTTAATTACACCTCCGGTAGGAACAAAATGACCGGGGAAACGACTAGAAGGCTACTTTCGAAGTTGATACTTTCGAAAATTATTTTTTATTTGTGATGTTGGTTTGTCGCTTGTTAAAAGTGATGTTTCCAGTTTGCCTATATTATATATACTATATATATATTATATTAAAGATATATATATATTATTTATATAATATAATTATATATATTATTATTATTATATCATATATATATATATATTTTACTATTGACCATGATCCTCATGTGTCCATATCAATTCTCATAAAAGTTGTAAGAGCCCAAGTCCATACGACTATGAAGCGGCAAACACCTCAGACACTTACTTAGGTGGTTCCTTTTATTCATTGCTCCGCTAAGCACTTTTTCAAAGAAATTAACCATTGAGAAGTAAAGACTTCATCCTCCTTTTCCAGCAGGTTCCAAGCACATCCTTAGGATGATTGTAAAACATGTGCTTCAGTCCACTGAACGTTCAGCTTTCCTATCATTAAATCAGCTACCAAGTTTCCGTAGTTGGGAGTTGGGTTCCTAAACATTAACGGACTTAGTTAGACTTTTAATCACATATCCTTCAGCAGGTACTTTATACCAAGTCTCTAGCCAGTCCCTTTGTCAAGTGATTAGCTAAGTTTTGTTGAGACCTCACAAACTCTATAACCCTATTCGTGATCAGCTCATGAATCATGCTATGCCTGACACCTAGGTGTCTAGACTTCCTATTATACATTTGGCTATAAGCCTTTGCCAATGTAGCAGCACTATCACATCGGATAGGAATAGGTGCTATAGGTTTGGACCACAATAGAATCTCAAGGATCAGGTTTCTCAACCATTCAGCTTCCATACCAACAGCTGCTAAAGCCATAAATTCATATTCGTTGTTGAACAGTAAATGCAAGTTTGTTCTTGATGCCTAGAAATTGCGCCTCTACAAAGCGGATACATAACCACTGGTAGATGAATTATCTTCAGAGTTGCTGATCCAGCTTGCATCAGTGTAACCTTCCAACATGACGGATAACTAGTCTATGTCAATTTATAGTCCATGGTTTTCTTCAAATACTTTAGTACCCTCTGAATTGCTTGTCAGTGCTGATTACCAGGATTACTAGTATACCTGCTCAGTTTATCCACTACAAAAGCAATATCAGGCCTTGTATAAGTCATGGCATACATCAGGCAGCCAATCACCCTAAGAATACTTAAGTTGAGATACAGCCTGACCATTATTGGGCATCAGCTTCTCACTTGTATCTATAGGAGTACTCACTAGAGTGAAATCAAAGGTAATGATTTCTTTGTATTCATCTCCCTTTAATAAGACTGAGAATTGCTATTCCATTACTTTCATGTTTAATCCTAATACTAAGGATAACATCAGTCTCCCCTATGTCCTTCATAGAGAACCTTGATGACAAGAATTCCTTTGTCAGGTCAACCTAAACTTGGTCAGTACCAAAGATCAGCATGTTATCAACATATAGACAAATGATGACTCTTTTACCAGATTCATCGAATTTGCTATATACACATGTATCAGCTTGGTTAAGTAAATAACCATTAGACAAAACCACTTCATCAAACTTTTGATTCCATTGCTTAGGTGCCTGCTTCAGTCTATAAAGAGACTTAATCAGTTTACACACCTTGTTTTTATTGCCAAGCATGATGAAGCCCCGAGGTTGGTTCATATAGACCTCCTCATTAATTCACCATTTAAGAAAGCTGTTTTCACACCATCTGATGAATAATCATATTGTGAATTGATGCCATAGCAATTAGCAGTCTTATGATACTCATATGTGCCACTGGAGCATAAGTATCAAAGTAGTCTATCCCTGACTTCTGTCTAAAGCCATGAATTACTAGTCTAGCCTTGAACTTTTCAATAGTTTCATCTACCTTCAGTTTTCTTTTGATGATCCATTTGCAACCTGGGTGTAGATCAACCAACGCCCAAGTATTGTTGCCATATAATCCATTCATCATTGTTGCTTTTTCCAGAAGCTCAACATCTGAGACTTCATTGTGTAGAAAACTAGCAAAGGGGGGGGGTTGAAAGTAGTTTACGCTTTTAATTTAAGGTTTTAAAGTGTTTGTAAATAATTATAGATTCAACTTCTATGTGACTTCACACTTGACAATACGATACAATATAACTTATATAAACATTTAATAGGATCGTGTGAGAGAATAATGTACGACAAGAGATAAGAGTTTAGAACATCAAACCAATACGAATTCGGGTAAACGAATACGGGTACGGGTAATCGGGGCGGGTATTACCAGAACCCGTCACCGAACCCGTACCCGGCTAATTTTTTTATCAATACCCGTACCCGCATCCGAACCCGCAAACCCGTCCCCAAACCCGACCCAACCGGTTCGGGTTTCGGTTTCCCCGTCGGTTTCGGGTGCTTTTGCCATCCCTAACCACAACTTCACAACTTCACTACACAACTTTACTTCACGACTTGATCACTACTACACAACTTCTTCACACCTTAATTTTCTTCACACCACTACTTCACCAAGCCACTACTATAATCACACCTAACTAACACTACTAGGAAAGATCACCAAGATCTAACTATACTTACAACAATCACCAAGATCTAGCAACTACACAACTTTACAAGATTTACAAATGATTTACAAGTTATGATATGGATGCAATAAGATTGCAACAACACACAAAGGTGTAATACTTCTTCACTTGATGATGGAAGTATTCTTCTCTTGCACTTGAGGAATTGAGCTTGGATTACTTGGAAACAAAGCTTTATGATTAAATGATCAAATGATTTTAATGAGATGTGTGGGCTGTTTTTGATCAGAAAGAATGAGTGCAAAAGGTGAGAAAATAGTGGGGAAAAGTCCAGTATTTATAGGACAATCTGGAGGAGCGTCTACCTATGGGCGGTCCCCTTAAATAGGTGGGCGGTCCCCTTAAAGATAAGGGGGGCCCGTGTATTTAAGGGGGCCGCCCTAGACTGGGCGCTCCCCAGTTTGTCCTTTTGTGTAGGGGGATTTTCTTGAACTTTCTAGCCGTTTTAGGTCCGAAAATTTGAATTTCAAAATTTTATTTTGAATAAACATTTCTTTTACTTGTAGAGAATGTTTTGTAATGTTTATAAAAATGTTTACAACATTTTATAAAAGTGTAAGGTTGAATAAAAATTTCATTTGATCATAAAATGCATTAAACATTTATTTATTCATACCTTTAAGTGATATAATTTTCGAAATGAAAATTTACTACTAATTACTTATTTACGTTTAATTTTACATTTAACGTTTTTATATTTTGTGATTATCAAAACGTAAAGATGTGAAAAATATTAATAATGTTTTTAGGCATTATTTCTATCAACACGTTCGTTTAGTTAAATGAACGAACATAAACAAAAGTCTTGTCCGTTCATTTATGTGCGTGAACGTCCGATTATTCGTTCGTTTATGATCATATATATATTTATGTTCGTCTATCGTATCTTTTTATTATATAGTTTATACCTGATTTACTTAAACAAAACAACACTTATAAACACAATATTGTGTATATTTTTGTAAAATTTCATGTTTATTTACGTTCTTTCGTTTATGTTCGTTCATTTATGTTCGTTTAGTGTCTTAATGAACGAACATAAACGAACATGAACAACGTTATTTCTTAATAAACGAAAATGAACAAGAAAATTCGTTCGTTTAAGCGATCATGTTCGTTTATTTGTCCGGCTAAAATTAAATGAACGAACATGAACAAGCCTTCGTCCGTGTTCGTCCGGTTCGTTTACAGCCCTACTTCAAACTAAACCCTATCACTTTTAATTGAACATCTCCAACACTTCTTGGATCTCGATTTAACCTAAATCAAAACAATACAAACCATCAGGGCCGTCTTTAAATTTATGAAATTTTTAAAGGCCCTGAGCGAAATTACATAATGAAGCCCTGCGATAAGAAACTTTATATATAAAGTGTCATCGTTTTTAAGAAATAATGCACATAATTGTTAACGGTATAAATTTTGGTGCTCTTAAAATTTTTGGGGCCCTGTGCGGTCGCCCACCTTTCACACCCTCAAAGCCGGCCCTGCAAACCATACAATATCTAATGTCCCTGTTCGTGATTACAACATCGGACTTTCTCACAAAATCTTCATATATATTGTATTCATGTGTCCATCACATTATCTTATATAAGTATGCAACTCTTTAGGTTTGGTTATCTTTGTCATTTTGTTTCGTGTAATTCATTTAATTATATTAGTTAATTGTTGCAAATTGATGTTTACCATGATGTGTAACCTTAACTTTTTTTACCTTCTGTATTCAGGGCTCGACTGAGTATACTATGATAGGTGTGGTGTTGTCATCCGATTTACCAATTAAGGTAGTGATATATTAAGCATTATAATTTCCTAACCTTTATACTTGTTGAATTTCACATTTTATGGTTTACATTATATAAATACATGAAGCCCCTAAACATTTGATTCTTAACTTCAAGTTTATTTCATTTCACCAGGTTTTTAAATAATTCAGTGGCTTTAGTTAACAAATCGTGACAAAGAGCGAAATCTATGATAGCTCGTAGGTCACTAAACATCTAATTTTGTTATCACTGTATTCATAAATTGAAATTTGCATGTTAATAAATATTTGTTTGGTTTTGTTCCCCTCATATTACAGTACCTTTAGTAATCATAGTTTTTAGCATACACCTTATCCAATTTAGAACTCGAACTCAGTTGATATTATATGATTACAACTTGTAAATATCGGGGTAACTTTACTTATGCCATTTCATGTATTATCTAAAGATTGCAAATGGTCATACGTCGTGAAATAACAAACGGGTGTCCTTTTTTTATTCAAAAATTACTTAGCCTTTACTTGAATGTAGGTTCAAACTCACTGAGATGCAAGTTGAGCTAATGGCATGGACAAATATTGGTCAGCCTTTTTCTCAATGTAAGTGTCCTTCACTTATAAGCTTTGTATCGTATTATGCATTACACTAGGAGTTGCTACTGTGACATTATAGCTGAAAGAATTTACTAGGATAAATTCTGTTTATGATCCCTAGTTTGTTGTAAAAGATCTACTTTTAACCCATTTTACACGTTTGAACCTGTTATTTATATGAATCGGTACTTTTTTGATCTAACATCTAACTTTGATCATGTTTAAGGAACCTTATTTATGCAATTTTATTGTATGCGGGTATATGAAAACATGAGCTAGATTGGACCTCGTAGCTGCTGAAGAGTATTAAACATTTTTAGCTGCGTATAAACGAATTTGAATGTTGTCGTTCTTGTTTAGTTTAGTTTTATTGGGTTCAAGTTCCTGTATTGGCATATTTTATTAATGATTATCGCAAGATGATTTGTATTTATGTTTGGCTTATAATATATGTTAGACAAATGTTTCATAAGACTTCTTGTATTCTTGTTGTATTGATGATCAAAGATTTGTGCAAATACAATATATGAATACTTGCAAAACTAGTGCCAGATAAGTTCGGCAAAGAGATTAAACCGTGTCAAATGTATTTCGACAAGATACCAGAAAAACGTCACAAATAGTTTTGGCAAGCGAGATAAAGTTGTGCCAAATATGCCTTGGCACAAGAGGTGACAGTGTACGAAATAAGCATTTAGGATGGGACGTGAGACCGTACCGAATATACTTTTTGGCACAAGAGATGCAAGTGTGACAAAATGCACATTTAGAACGGTAAATTACCAAACGTGCCAAAACCTAACATACAACACAAAAAGCAAAATGGTCCCAAACTACGTGCCAAATACTATTTGGCACAGTTTTGAACCGACCTAATTGTATTTGGCACCCTCATATTTAGGACGGTGACAAAACTGTGCCAAACCCGTGCCAAATAGCATTTGGCACGGTTTTTTGAGTATTTGGCACAGTTTTCCCCCGTCCCAAATACCTCCTTTTCTTGTAGTGTATAAAATAAAAAGGACATTTTGATACATAAAAATTAAAACAATGAGAAAACTATTTTAAACTTGTGATACGAAGTTGTGTACATGCTTCTTTGTATACTTTTGATACACTTTTTTGTATCAAAATTTATATACCCACAAAAATTCAAGTCTTGTCATCCAATTGTGAGGACGCTTGCAATTGCCTTTCACTACGCGTTAGACGTAAGTGAATTGCAACCAAAGGTGACTATCCTCTATGCGTGAAACCTACTGTGATCTTCACATGTTCTCAAATTAGACAACTTAATCAAGTTAAGCGGTGTGATCCTTAACCCGAGGCAAAGATGAGACTAAACATGTCAAACATGATACTACACTAGTTGCTCGCAATATAGTACCATAGGTCCCATAAACTAAGAGTTTCACTAGTGATGCAATTACCACTTGTCGCTTACCTATTGAATTCACTATTGCTAGCGTA
>BQNB010053778.1:3692-39838 GCA_026074375.1 Tanacetum coccineum | reverse complement strand
AAGGATAGTGACACTCTTAGGGAAGAGATCGATATATTTCCCGGTCCGGATGACTCAATACCACTGGGTATTGAGAGTGATGATTATGACTCGGAAGGCGACGACAATTCTACCTCCCTTCCCGAGTTCGAATCATTTCATGTTGATTATCCCGATTCGGGAGATTCAACCATTGATGTGGTGGAAGACATCCCCGTTGATGTGCCTAACATTTTGTCCACCCTTCATATGGATTTCGACTTCATTCCTTCTCATAATGATCTCGGATCCGATCTTGATGTTTCTTCCCCTTCCGGAGATAGAAACAAGATTTACGATCCGGGGATATGCATTGAAGTCGAATCCATGAGATTTCTTGCTACTCATTCCCCCGTGATTGATACTTTACTTCCATTTTCATCCAAAAATAAAGACAAAGATTTCAATCATGGTGTTCTTGCTTCAAAGGAGAAATCTCCTCCTTCTTCATCACATCGGGGCTTTAAAGCTTCCAAGCTTTTTCATCAAAAAAGCCTGATGTGGATCTATAGAGAGGACATTCCTATCTTGGATGTCTCATTTCTCTATTTCTATCCTCCTTGACCTACTCAAGTATGGGGGACCGAGTCAGGCTTAAGACTTGGTTAACAAAAACAAGCGCTTCGTGGGAGGCAACCCATGCTTATCCTAATATAATTATATAGTAGTAATGAATAAGTGTGTTGTGTGAGAGGCTCGCCTCTTTCCATTTTCTGTGCTTTGTTTTTTCTTGTGTATGTCCAGGATTTCTTGGATTTTAAAGCCTCTCGTGCTCGTGGTTTTGTCCTTCATTCACTCGAGTTTCACATCCTCAGATTTATTTTAGGAATCCAATATCCAAATCTTATTGACTAACGTTAATCTTTAAGCATACTTAATAAACGGTTTAGGATTTACATAGAGACCCTTCTTAAAATATTGAGGACAATGTTTAGTTCTAGTATGGGAGGGATCTATCGATTTGATTGTGCCTGCAGCCGTTGTTTTTACGTAATCCTGTTTTTACCACCAAAATACCAAAAAATGGAAAAAAAAAGAAAAGAGTAATAATTATAAACTATGGGCTGATAAAAGTTTGCTGCATCTTGCCGGCTCACAACCGATGTTGCAGCCTTCTAAAGAAAGCCCATAGTAAGAATAATAATCCGAGACCGATAAAAGTTTGCTGCATCTTGCCGGCTCACAACCGATGTTGCAGCCTTCTAAAGAAAGCCCATAGTAAGAATAATAAGCCGAGACCGATAAAAGTTTGTTGCATCTTGCCGGCTCACAACCGATGTTGCAGCCTTCTAAAAGGTCGAGGGTTACAATTGCATCATCGTTATGTTTAATGTTAAGTGTGAATTAATAAATGTAAGATCTCTTTTTGTTAAATTTAAATATGCTTTTGAACTTATACTATTTCATTTTAAGTTTTTAAATAAGCTATGTGTAAACAGGAAACCTAAGAGTTTTTGAAACCGAAGGTCCGTGAGTCTCGATACTAGTCTCTGTGGGGTGTCAAAAGCCTGGTCACTTAGCCGCAAGGTTGGGATGTGCCAAGACGAAAGTCGCTACATGGGATGATCTCGCCTTCTAACTCATTATTCTCGGGTGGAACGTGAAGCATAGAATTTTGCAAAACGTTGATCCATGGTTGAAATTTGAAATGGCACATTATCCTAATATATAATAATTGTCGGGAGTGAAAGGTTCACAAGTTATAAATATGAGTAGTGTTAGCATCTTAACTTATAATTAACGGTGATTTCCTTTTAAGCTTGGTTTGGAATAAGTGAAAAGTCGGGGACGATGAATTTATCCTTTTTGGGGCATTTTCGGATCGAAATGCATCTTATTCCGTGACCCTAAAAGTTATAAAAATAACGAAAGTCAAATATCTTAAAAAGAAAAGTACAAAAAGGGAGAAAAAGGAAAAATACAAAAATATGTGTGGTAGTTAGTGTAAATAATAAAAATGGTAAAAACGGGGCTTGTCGAAGCTATTGATTCTTTCATACCCCTCGACGAACACTTAGCTACTTTTTGAGGTAATTAGTCGAGGGGGATTGAGGGTCTTAGTTTTCTCAAGTGCTTACTTATAGCATTGCGTGAGGACACGCAATAGTTTAGTATGAGGGATTTTGGTATGTGTGTAATTACACATACCTTTTACCTATAAAAATGACCCTAAACGACCAAAAACGCACATAAAATGCCATAAATATGCTTGTTTTTGTGTTTGTACTATGCAGGTACCGGATATTCACTAAAGGACAAAAAACAAAGCGAAACCGGACAAAACCAAGAGCGGAATTGGAAAGAGCGCGAAAAACCAAAGCCGAATGTACAAAAGGATTGAAAACGGAGCTTAAACGGACATTTCCAGATCGACACGACAACGTTTGTGCATTTAATGAAGTCAAGAGGAAGTCAAAGTCAACCCCGGGATACGGCATTGGAATGAGCATGGAAAAACGAACCCGAAACCCTATCATGATAAAATGGGCCGACCCATACCCATTTTATTGGGCCGGGTCAGCCCACTATATTTAAATTAAACCATTTAGTCTAATAAAGCCATTAATACTAGCCCATTTCCCTTGTAAACCATACACGGCCCAAACCACACACTTAACTGTGTTAGCCTAAAACAGCCCCTTTACACTGTTAGTCCTTCAAGGACTAACAATGTTAGTCCAAAAGGACTAACGGTGCAATTTCAACCCAACCACAAGGACCAACTATGACTTAAACAAGGACGTGTATTGCAACAACACTAAACATGTTGAGGGGAAAATTCTGCCAAAATACCAAACTTCACCCCTGCCCCAAAAACACTGTATATCTTCTTTTCTTTTTTCCCGCCATACACGAAACCCTTCTCCCCTGTTACCATCACACCTTGACCCACACCCTTCACCAGTCAAAACCCATCTACCCCACACCCATGTGAATCACCAGTTGGCCCCCATCTTATGTACACCTTGGCAATCCTCTATGATTCTATTCGTTGAAGGTTAATGATAAGGATTCAATGGTTGAGATTAATTGGATTGGGGAGCAAGCAAATTGAAGGTCCAAGATCATAGCTTTGAGCTCTCTCACTCAACAAACGCAACAAGCACATACCAAGCAGCTTATAAAAGAAAAAGAAGACAGAGATGAAAAAGTTATGTAAGAGTAGGTGTAGTTTAATTTTATGTTTTTTAAAATTTATGTTTTTTAATCTCTTTAAACTCTGTCAATTTAACTTTTCAAGCTATGTAATCTTTTTAATGTTTTAATGAAAAATTTTAGTTTTATGTTTTATGGTTGAAAATCTGCTTGTTCTTGATTGCTTATGTCTTGTGCTTATTTCTGACTTTTAATGCTTATTTGCCCTTTAGATTACTTTCACACTTGTCTATTTTGAGTTTGCTTAAAGATCATTAACCTGTTCAAGTTTTAAAATGCATTTGCACATTTTAAAGGAGTGTTTGGGACAGGGGTCAAAACGGGTCAAAAATGTGTTTCTAATGGGTTAAGGTACTAAGCCATGTTTAACTAGTGTCTTTAGGTAAATTTAATCTATTTTAAAAGTTTGTCAAGATTTAAATTTCATTTTTAAGGTTCTAGGAGCTAGTGGTCAAAATTCTGAGTTTTGAAATATCCATAAACTGCTTTATCTTGATCATTGTTAAGTAGTATTTTAAAAGTTTGGATAATGTTTCTTGTGTTATTTAAATGCAGTAGAAAGAAGTGGGTTTCAGATGTCTTAATGTTTTTCTAGGCTGATTTTCTTACTGTCTTACTTAGAGTACTAAATCTGTGTTAATTTTAATTTTAAGATTCAAAGATTTAGAGGTTTGTTTTTAAGCCTAGAATGCATTCAAAATAAATGTAATAAGCTGGTTTTCAAAGTTTTTGACATTATTCATTTAGTTTACTTAAGTTTGGGTCAAAACAGGATAATATGCAAGCTGTGGGTCAAGTTTTTAGGCTTAAATTTAGATAGGTTAAAGGTTGAACTTGCCTCTGAAATTGCTAGTACTTGTAGTTTTTAGGGTGAACTTCATTTGTTATAGCTTATTTTAAGTTTTTGAGTCCTTTTGCTAGCTTATTTCCAAGGCTGCATAAGCCCTTTGTTTCTTTAAGAAAAAACGAAAAAAGTAGTATACTCACTGTCACAACCTCTTTAACAAGCCCTTTTCTTGGCTTATTTGAGTTTTAATCCCATTTGCATTTGCTGATTCTTGTAGCCAATAAGCTATTCTTTAAGCCTATATAAGCTGCTAGATGTAAGATGCCCTTTTTGTTGCTTAAATTTAAGCCCCAACTTGTTCCTTAATCTGTTGGTATGCAATGAGTAGCCCATTAGCTTAATTGATTTTTCTAGCTTATCTGTTGGTTTTCACTTGCTTATTTTTGTTTTCATTAGCTTATTAGGTATAGGTGGTCATATGTTTTAGCTTAGTTAGTTGATTGTTTGCTTATTGAGCTTAAAAGCTAGCAACAGTTAAGCCTCTCTTAGTTGTTTTTGTTTTCCAAAGAATTTATAATTATTCCATTTTTAGTTTTTGTGAGCTAGTGGTTCAAAATTCTGAGTTTTTGAATATCCATAAACTCTTTATCTTGATATTGTTAGAAGTAGTATTTTAAAAGTTTAGGACTACTGTTTTTGTGTTATTTCAAATTGCAGATAGAAAGAAGTGGGTTTCAGATGTCTTAATGTTTTTCTAGGCTAATTTTCTTACTGTCTTACTTAGAGAACTAAATATGTGTTAGTTTTAATTTTAAGATTCAAAGATTTAGAGGTGTGTTTTTAAGCCTAGAATGCATTCAAAATAAATGTAATAAGCTGGTTTTCAAAGTTTTTGACATTATTCATTTAGTTTACTTAAGTTTGGGTCAAAACAGGATAATATGCAAGCTGTGGGTCAAGTTTTTAGGCTTAAATTTAGATAGGTTATAGGTTGAACTTGCCTCTGAAATTGCTAGTACTTGTAGTTTTTAGGGTGAACTTCATTTGTTATAGCTTATTTTAAGTTTTTAGGTCCTTTTGCTAGCTTATTTTCAAGGCTGCATAAGCCCTTTGTTTCTTTAAGAAAAACCAAAAAAAAAAGTAGCATGCTCACTGTCACAGCCTCTTTAACAAGCCCTTTTCTTGGCTTATTTGAGTTTTAATCCCATTTGCATTTGCTGATTCTTATAGCCAATAAGCTATTCTTTAAGCCTATATAAGCTGCTAGATGTAAGTATTAGGTCTAGAGGTAGGCCATTCTTGGGCTTATTTGCTTGACATTAGCTTCTTAAACCTTAAAAAGCCCAAACAGTTAAGAGCATAAGCCTTAGGCTTATTTAAGCAAACTGTCCCCCTTTTAAGTGCTTATTTGTCCATTTTTTTGCTTATTTCTGCTCACCCTTGCTTATTAGGCATAGGTACTTATCTGCCATAGCTTATTGATGTTTTCCCTTAGCTTATTTAGCCTTTAAAATGCAAGCAGTTTAGCTCCTCTAAGCCCTTAGTTAAATAAGCAAACCGTCAAAATCTTTCAGCTTTTTTCTGGCTTATTTACAAGTTTTTATAAAAAGTTCTTTTTTTAAATATGCTTATTTTTGTATGTAGTTTAAGTTTTTTAAAAAGAAAAATGAAAAAAAAAATAATTTTGTAAAAAGGGTGGCCATGGGGCTCGAACCCATGACCTCCCCCTTGTATACCAGGACCTCACACACGCACACACAAACCACTTGCCCTAGGGACTTTTTCAGTTAGTATTTCCCTTATTTTATTTTTATAGTCTTTTTATCCTTTTTAGCTTATCAGCTGTTTAAGCTTATTTAACGGCTTATGTGATAAGCTGAATTCACCTTTTTATTTTTCCTAGATTCTACTCTTTTCAAGCTACTTTCCCTGAATTTTTCATAATTTTCCCATTTTATTTACTATTTTTAATGAATTTTTCTTTTTAAAACTGTTTTTAAATCATAATAAATAAAATAAAAATCAAAAAAATATTAAAAAAATTTCAAAATTTTCTTTTATCATGTAGGGCCTAGGAAAAATAAATTTGCTTTTGTAGGGTTAATTTTGCAAAATTTGGTTTTCTAAAGAACGGGTTTAAAGTCCTGTTCTCGTTTTTGTGTTTTATCTTTAATTGTTTTTAATTGCATGCTCCCGTAGACTTAGGTTTTCATTTTATGCCTTATTTATGTTTCCCGTAGATTTTTAAGTTATTTTATTGCCTTTTTATGCTTTCACGTAGTTTTTAAGTTTTCCCGTTACCTTTTTATGTTTTTCCCGTAGATTTAGAAAACCCATTATATCTTTCATTATTCAAGCATCCAATTGTCAAACCAAATTTGTAAACGTCAATTTCATGCCTTGTCGGGAGAAACGACCCGGGTCCGGTTTTAAACTTTGTGGATAACAAAGTGAGAGACTGATACTTCCAGTTACTATACTACTACTATTGATATTATCCTATTTATTATATATTTATATATTTATTAATATTTATATATAGTAAATGATTGATTATCATTTACCGAAGCAGATTCGTGAAGCTTAGGGAGAAGCCATGAAAAGAAAGAATGCAAAAGCAGAAAATTTGGGGAGATTGATTAAGCCGATATTCGAATTTTGCCCTGATGGAACACGTTGTTTTGGGAATCATGTTTAGTTGCCGCGATTCGATGGATTGAGAGATTTGGTTATGCATGAGTCGCATAGGTCCAAGTATTCTATCTATTCGGGATCGGATAAGATGTATCAAGATTTTAAGTTGTTGTATTGGTGGCCGAATATGAAAGCGGATATTGCCACGTATGTTAGTAAGTGTTTGACTTGTGCGAAAGTTAAGGCTGAGCATCAGAAACCGTCAAGGTTGTGGCAACAACCTGAGATTCCTGTTTGGAAGTGGGAAAGAATTACTATGGATTTCGTCAGCGAACTGCCGAGAAAGCCGAGTGGGTATGATATGATTTGGGTTATTGTCGACCGACTGACCAAATCAGGTCATTTCCTACCTATGAAGAAAATGGATAGTATGGAGAAACTTATGCGATTGTATTTGAAGGAAATAGTGTGTAGGCATGGTGAACCTGTTTCGATCATTGCGGATCGAGATAGCCATTTTACGTCAAATTTTTAGAGATCGCTTTAGAAGGCATTGGGGACAAATTTGGATATGCGTACCGCTTACCGCCCTTAAACGGATGGTCAAAGTGAAAGGACAATACAAACGTTGGAAGATATGTTGCGTGCCTGTGTGATTGACTTTGGAAGTAGTTGGGATCACCATTTGTCATTGGTCGAGTTCTCATATAACAATAGTTATCACGCAAGTATTAAGGCTGCACCATATGAAGCTTTGTACGGAAGAAAGTGTAGATCACCTGTATACCGGAGTGAGGTTGGGGATAGCCAACTCACCGGTCCAGAGTTTATCCACGATACGACTGAGAAGATTGTCCAGATTAAGAATCGTTTGTTAGCTGCTCGTAGTCGCCAAAAAAGTTATGCGGATAAAAGACTTAAGCCGTTAGAATTTGAAGTTGGTAATATGGTATTGCTCAAGGTATAGCCATGGAAGGGCGCTGTGCATTTTGGAAAACGCGGAAAGTTAAGTCCACTTTACATTGGGCCATTTAAGATTGTAGCTAGAATGGGTCCTGTAGCTTATACATTGGAGTTTCCTAAAGAATTGAAGGGAATTCATAGTACTTTTCATGTTTCGAATCTTAAGAAGTGTTTAGCGGAAGGTGATGTTGTAGTTCCGATGGAAGAAATTCAACTTGATGATAAGTTACATATGATTGAGGAACCAGTATAGATTATTGATAAAGAGGTTAAGCGACTTAAGCAGAGTCGCATACCTATAGTTAAAGTTCATTGGAATTCGCAAAGATGTCCAGAGGTTACTTGGGAACGTGAGGATCAGATTAAGAAGAAGTACCATCATCTCTTTACAAGTAAGGATAAAGCGGAGAGAGTGGATGAGACGAGCTGAGTGCCGGGACGTCACTCCCTAAAGGTCAACGTTTATCCTTTGCTAAGATAGTTATTTTAATTACGTAAATAATTATAGTCGTTATGCTATATGTGGTTGATTAGAATTTCCATTTATTGGTGAATTTCATTCCGTGATTTAGTTTCTATTTATTTTTAGCATTTAAGAAAGTCAGAAAAAATTATTTTACTGCTCCGAGAGCGTAAATATGTTAATTTTGTATTTTTTGTCGTTTCCCCGAGTTTTTGTAAAAACCGTGTTTAAAGGTCGTGTTTTACGAGGTTTAACGTTTTATTAAAGGTTTTAAACTATATTTAGTGGGACGGATTTAAAATATTTACAAACGTGGTGTGACTCGTGTTTATGGCCGAATTTTATTAATAAAAAGATGTCTTGTACTAGTTTTAAAAGAGATGGAGTATGGAGGGACTTGTGCCAATATATCAAAGTCTAATTCTATAAATAGAACACCATATCTCTCATTTCATTCTTTTATAAAAATTATCATTTTTCTTGTCATCCCCTCTTTGTTGTCGTTCAAAATAACACACACACACACACAAATCATCATTAAAAATTTGTTACTTACATGCAATTAAATCCGATTACACCATATTAATCCTTGTTCAATCCTCTTTATTTCCCACTAAAGAAACCTCACATGCAATGAGTATTTAAAAAGTTGGGTTTTTGGTCAATTTCTATTGATTTGGTGTATAAGGAAGTGTTTTTAGTTGATAGATTGTTGTTATATTAAAGTGGTTTGGTTTGAAATGGTTGTTTGGTTTAGTCTTTGTGCTCGTCCGTACGGTCTAGCTAAGGGGGAAACAAAATCATACTTTGCTATTGCTTTGTGAGTGTTTACTTGTTGTTATTTGTTGATAAATTAAGTGGTTATTGAATATATGTAATTGTATCTAGTTGATTCAAGTGCAAAATGGGTTTGAAAGTGTTTCAAGTATGAACATATGTTTGATAGTTTTAGTACATGTTTTTAGGCTAGTTAAACATGTTGGAATGGTTAGATTTTGGTAAAAATGAGTTTTGGAATGACTTTGTGTTGACTTTTGTTGACCAGAAAGTTTGACTTGATCATAGCGTGTCAAGAAATTTTTGAAATCTAAATTAGGCTTATGAACTTGATAAAGGATGTTCTAAGGTCCGTTTTGATATAAGGTAGGCCTTGTAACTCCTAAAAACGAAGATTTTACGGCCAAGTCAAGTTTGGGTTATTTTTGGGTAAAAAGTCAACTACGAAGTTTGACTTTTAAAAGTCAAACTTGCGTATACTTTTGAATATAGTTTATAACAAGCAAAGGATTCGTAATGTTAGTTAAACTAAGATGAATCATAAGTTTGTGGGTTTTTATTATCTTTACTTTCGGCTAAGCTTTCGAAAAATGGAATCTTTATTTGAAAAACGTTTTTGTGATATTATTAAGTAGTCAAGCGAAATGTTTTGCGTCGCACTTGGAGATTCTAATATATGATTGTATATACGTAATAGTAATATATATATATATATATATATATATATATATATATATATATATATATATATATATATATATATATATATATATATGCAAGTATGCAATATATGATATGTTATACTTTTAGTCACGTGCCGCTATATATGTACTATATAGGTCGCGGTTGAGACGTGAAGTTTATTGCGCTTGTTGATTGATTGATTGATTTGGATCATTTGCTTAAGGTGAGTTCATAGCCTCGCATTAAATTCTTTTAAATGTTTTTAAACCCGCGAGGGGGATACATGTTTGTTTTATAAATCGAACACATATGATTTTATGGTATGCTGGACCCGATTATGAGATTGTTTCCGCATAAGTTGCTATTGTCGAAGTCCCTTATTTCATGAACCGTTAATTGCCTTGTTGTGAGGTAAACGCTAATGCATTAAATAGATCTATTGGGTTTGACAACCCTGTCCGGGGTTTGAATCCTTGTGACCACCCTGTCAAACGGACATTTTGTTATTAGAAATTAGTAGGTATATGACAATAATACCTTGTTTGGGGCACCTTTTAGCATATGAAATGCCATATGTTTTGTTAACGTTCGGTGTCATGAGCTTATTGCGTGAAAGAAAAGAAGTTGCTATACATTGCATTTGTTGCTTTGTTTTCCCGAGAACTAATAATGTGTTCAAAGGTTTTTACTTATTGATTAATTTAAACTCTATGAATTTTACTCAACTTTGTTATTGACATTTTAAACATGTTTTATCCTAGGTAACCAAGGCTGAAGGCAACGATGGTGTGGAGGTGTCGTGAGTGTGGTGATGGATTTTATGGAAAGACTTTGTGTGTGTTCCGGTCTTTCAAAAACAATATCTCATGTGGTGTTTTAAACGATGTTTTTTTATTTGAAAACAATTTGCTTTTCATGGTTTGTAATAGACGGTGGTTGTTGCGAATCTGTAGGACCTAAACGCACTTTTAACTCTGAATATTTATGGAACACATGTTTGGTAAACGTCTTATTTAAGTCATTTTCTATTATCGTGGTGACGGATGCTATTTAGTAATACCAAATTGCTAATTTCCGCTGCGCAATCCGATGCCCCTCGAGGCGGGTGTTACAGTCGGTTCGATACGGCGTATCCAAGGGATTAGATACGGCATATTGGAGTTTCTTGGAGTAGGGACCACGTTTGATATCTTCCAGAATCTTCACATACTATATCTTCAATACAGCGTATTAAGCTTCTCTGGATACGGCGTATTGAGCTTGTTTCCTTTGTGGTCTTTGGTGAGTGCAGGCACAGATACGCCGTATCTTCCTTGATGGATACGGCGTATTGGTTGTCAGAATCATTAATCTTCAAAATATCTTTGTTTTAGCTCCAAAATGCGCGCCTTTTGCTAATATTCACCAAGTACTTCGTAATTACTGCAATTCTCAAATGTAAACGATTAAGTAACAATTCTTTGCAAAAATTATACAAAATGGGTTAAATACATAGGATAAATGATTCTATAAAATAGACGTTATTTGATGTTATCAAATATCCCCCCACTTGAGTTCTACTTGTCCTCAAGTAGCCTTCGGAAATTTACAAAAATGTATCCATAAGGATATTTTCCGTTAAGCATTTATTTGATCTATTACAAGTACACAACCGAACACCTCACGAAATAGGAAGATGAAAGCACTCAAATCACTCAACTAATATATGTGGTAACATGTAATTAATTCGCTCAATTGCTCGGTTGTGACAAGTATTCTATCATAAGCTTGGCAAGGATACACATCTCCACCGCAAAAGCTAAGGAGTAACAAGTTTATAAAGGTAAATATGGGTTTGTATGAGAAGGCTTAGGGTTGATTACTCTAACTAATCTTTAATATTCCAGGAGGGCGACAAAGACCACAGATACAAACCCGTAACGACAGGATAGACACATGTGACTGCTTACTCCCACCTCGAATAAGCTAAAGAGTAGGAATAGTAGAGTAATATAGGGTATGAATCTTCTAACTTTCACCAATAGTAATAAACAAACAAGGCAGTTGAGACATGCATACATGGCCGTAACGACGGAATAGACATGCACGCTCGATCACATCCTCATCTGCGTAAAACCCATGATTAATGATTAGGAAAGGGAATTAAATTGATGTTAATTAAAAATTACGAAACAAATAGATTAAGTCTAAACTACAAGTTGCTAGACACTTTTTTTCGACCGTTACCATGATAAAGACACAACTATTTACAACGTCTTGATCATAGATAAAAACAACAACCTAAGTTGGCGTTCCCGTAACGGTCAACTTCCCAATCATCCCATACTTAACATACTTTCCAAGGCAAATGGCGATATCTTCCACTTTATACAATACTCTACATCGTCGATTTGTATCAACGAATAATCGATCTTTCGTGTAATTCCTTCGGTAGTTACGAAACGATTATCTTCAAACTTTTCCTTCTCTTTTTTGTTTCAATTTTTCTATTTTTTTTGATTTTTTTTACTAACACTATACTACGAAACTCGGTGTAGTCTCACCATCTTCACGATCATAATAATTCCGGATAATTTCTTCGGTAATTCATCGTTCTTCAGACGTACCATTAATTGTGATGGTAGTAAAAATACATGAGTTTTGACTATAATATACATTCCCATTTGCGATGTGCAAATTTCTTCCAACCGTACCAAAATAGACACAAGACTCGGGAAATACAAACTTTACACTTTAAGCAACTAGCAACTGTAAAATAAACTTAATCTAACAGGGTAGGCTAAGGTGTAAAGGTGTAACGAAATAAATAATTGGTGTAGTTCCTAAAGGATTGGCTCTACGGGTTGTTCTAAGGGTATCTTACTCTTAAAGTGAGAGTAAACAAAGGGTTTATACGGGGGTTAACTAACCAGTGTAGTTAGTTAATAAGCAACATGTAAAGGCGTTTTGGGTGTAATCCTAAAATTTACCAATTTAAACAAGTTACTCCATCTAAATCCATAGTACTCATTATTGCGGTCTCGAATAGATATACCAAGCCAAGTTCTAAAGTCTACAACATCACCGGCACACTCATATTTTGTGGAATTTGGGTAAACATTTGGAAATGGATAGGTTAAATCCTCACAATATCTAACAAGGGTTATTGTGTGCGGGTTATGTATCAAGTAATTTCACAAAAGTATGCTTGATTTTTTTTTAAATTTGAGCATAATTTAAGCATTTTAGTGTGAAAATTAGGACAAGTAAACATTCTAATTCCATCCCCCTACTTGAATTATACAACGTCCTCGTTGTATATATAAAACATTAAATACAGGAATTAAAAAGAATTAGAATGAGAAACTCCCCTGATATTTGCTTGGTAGATTCTCCATGTTGAGTTTAATTGAGCAAGAATATGTGTTGAACAGCCGCCTTGAAGTTTCAAGACTCCCACACTTCAAGATCTCTAGATTTGTAAATTCTCCACCAATATTCGTCGATATTTCTTTGCTTCTAAGGTCTTGTATAAAATATAGGAAAAAAACGTGTGCATTCCTATCTTGGTACCTACGGTTAATTTAAACTAAACTAAACAAACTAAATACGAGTCAGTTTTGGTGAATACGGCGTATCATGTGCATGAATACACTGTATTTACAGAACTAACAATAATGTTTTTAAAGTGCATAAAAAAATAAAGACTGATAACGTCCAGACAATTAATATGTCGTATGGTATGGAGCGGATACACTATATTGATGTCTGGGAATACAGACTCGATAAAATTAAATAACAATTCGGGTTGTCTCCCGGGAAGCACTTTTGTTTACAACGAATTCTTTAAGTTAGACTTTTCTTCAGCTTCTCACTCGGTGCGCGTAACCATCCATCCTTCGTCCATCATCCGAAAGATTTCCTGGTAAGCTCGGCACACCTCTTCACTTGTGATTGTAAGATCGTCGTATTCGTCTTATTTTATAGCAACATATTCTTCTTCATCATTGAATGAATATTTGATCATCTTGTATCTTTTTATTTGGCAGACCGGCACCTCACGAGTTTCAATACCACATAATTCATGTCTTTTTTATGACTTTCGTTTCATATTCCCCTTCATTATAATCGTGGTAGTAAATCTCATGGCTCTTCCATCTTTTCCAACAATCATTGCTTGATTCATCATCACTGATCAAGCCCTCCATGATAGCTTTATTCCTTAAAGATTCGTCTTTTAGTTCACTATCTTTTAAAGCCTCGTACCATTCAAGGTCTTGGTAATGGAGCGAGTTTCCAATATGGTAAGCTCCGGGCAAATTTCCTCCATTACAATAACCATCCTTTCTCCAACCACAGGTCGGCCATTCCGAACATCCAGTTTTATAGTTGAAAGGATTGCAAGTATGTTTGACTGGTTTCGGTTCCTTCCATATTTCATTATCGAGCCATGGCTTGTCATACACCCATGGTACATTCTCATTCCATTCGTAGATCCAATCGTCTTTGTAATCTTCATAGGTTTTAAGCCTATAATATCCTTTGTAAGTAAGTCGGGATCTACTTTGAGAAGGTAATTAAATTTATTGAATGCCAAATAGATAGGTGTCTCGTAGTCAAAAACATCAGTTTCTATCTTAATATTTTCGACTGTTTCTTCCTTATCACTCCAATATTCTTCAAGATCAGAAGATTCATCATCAGATACCCCAATTTCATCACCACCTATTTTCCAGTAATCCGACAAAGCTCCTTTGGAGAATATATCCATCGTTTTATAGTTTACGAACTTTGTAGCCAACCAGCCTTTGAATCTTGGATTGGCTAGGTCCCATTTTATTACGGGAGTGTTATTTCCCTTGATGCGAGAAGGCGGGTAGTATTTCCCAAAAAAATTAGCAGTTAAGTCGACCCAACAAGTGATTGATTCTTTAGTTATATCAAACCATCTTCGTGCACCTCCAGCCACTGAGATTGGGAAAACAACAATTATCAGTTTATCATGATCTACATTGGGTAATTTGATTGGGTCAATAATTCTTAGGTAGCATTCAATATGCTCAACTGCGTCCTTCCCGTTTGTTCCACTAAAAGCATTGTTGTGCAGATCATCCAAGAATTTTCCTTTCAGCTCATAAGCATTTTTCCCGTTAACTGTAATACTTGTAATCCCGAAATAGTAATCTACTTTGTCATCAGGCGCAAATGTTTCCATACTTGACTTCTTTCCCTTATCTGCCATCACTTCTTCAATTGACTAGCTCTGATAAGAATTATATGTAACAAGGGTAAAAATATTAGAAGGATTTGCTTTGAAGAAAGATAGAAAAAAATTTTAGCACAAAAATCAAATATAAAAACTAATATTCTGATTCTGTTCCAGATGATTGATACGTCGTATTCAATAGAATTGAATACGCCGTATTAATCAATTGAATGAATACGTTGTAGTAGACAGAAAGTTGGATACGCCGTATCCAATAGAAGTGGATACGCTGTATCGAGTTATCTACCATAACAGTGTATTACCAAAACAATTAAATTAAACACACAAATATATAGGCAAACAATTAAACTAACAAATATACAAAATATACAGAATATACAAGAATATACACTAATCTAATTTACACTACTCTTAAGGGTTATATCTAATCTAAAAACCAAAACATAAAATAAAAATCAAGATTAATTTTCACTCCCCGGCAACGGCGCCAAAAACTTGATGTGTCGTTATGTGGTGTTTATTTATGATAGTTCAAGTTTTAAATTTATTTTTTGCCGACTTAACCAAAAACAACACTTTAACGGGCAATGTACCCGGTCGGTGGTAGATTCATGGTAAGTAGGGTGTCGAACACTTGAAGCGAGGTTAAATCTCTCAATTTATTTATATTTTGGTTATCTAATCTAAGTTAATTCTAATCTAACTCAAACCTATGTTAATCCTATGTTAGTTCTAATCCTAATTCTAATAAATAAAAGGGGGGTTATGTTTTGCTTCCCCAATGATGATAGGGGAAACAATCATTAGGCGATAACAACTTCATTATCTGTATCTCAGTAATCACCCATATCAACGATTATTGCGGAATTCATAGATGTGTATTATGAGATCGGTTTATGGTTCTGCCATAAATTAAGCTTCCTTATGACGAGGAGTCAAGTGGTTACCTTTAATAACAAATTTGTTTGCGGTTTCAGGAATAGTGATTGTGGAACCGGGAGTCGGAACCCACATGGGTTCATCATCCATTGAATCGTAATTTCGAAGAATATCAAGAAAGTGACTGAAGTAATTGATGTTAAGAATTGGCGGATAGACAATTCTTGGTGTTGACGTGGAATGTTCTTTTGGATCGATGAGAACTCTTCTGTATTTCGATCGACAAAGTCTATGATTCAGAGTGCGTTCAGGTCTCGGTAAAGGATTCACAACAAGTTCAAATTGAAGCACGGGAACTAAGCTCGAGCCTTATGATAGAAAACTGTATTAGCCATCATTAATCCAATTAGAAGTTGGTTTGTTTATTCAGTGCAATGATTACTTATCTCGAAGAGGCATATCATTCTTAGACTTAGGCGGGACTTCATCCCAAGACCTAGAGATGTGTTTCAAAAGCTTTAAATTTATAATGACTAAATATACCAATTTTATTATAGGAAAACACATGGGTAAAAGTATAACCCACATATGTAGTATAATATTTTTAGGTAAGACCAGGTCGTTCCACAGGGATTTGAGTAGTGTTTAAATAATCAAAAAGAAAATAAACTTTAACTTGAAAATAACTTTTTGTTTTACCAATGATAATAAAGATGACTACTCGGATAGTTGGAAATAATTCATAAGCGTTGGAAATGATCAAACCTCGGATGTGGAACCTTAATTTATAAAAAGGATTTTCTCGTCATAAAATGTTTTCACAAATGAACTTAATTAACTCAAGACTTATATTTTGTTAACTAGACCAGATGTGTCACTCAAATTCCAGTTACTAGTATAGCAAAGATTATTTGTTTATCAATTTAAGAAAATGGATTTCTCGGCACAAACGATAAAGATCATAGACAAATATTTAAAACCACATAGATCATACCGGGTCTTTCGACCTATACCAATATGACTATATAATTTAAGTTGATAAGCAAAAACGGACAAGATAAGATATAATAGGATTGCAACATAAGCTTGAGATTAAAGAGATCACGATCATACCAAATGCTTATTCATTATCATAACATCACCGAGTAGTCATGAGAGATTTAGCCTCTCATTGCTAAAGTGTTCATAACAAAAGTAGATTTAACATAGACTTCCATTATTTCAATAACTAAGTTGATAACCGTCTTTATTTTTGATTGTTTGATCTTTATTCTTCAAAGGGAGTAGTGTTTTTAGTGTTTATATGGATGATGGATAAGAGTATTGGAGTATGTGGGTGTTTTGTGGAATGAGAGGAATGATTTGAGAGTGAAAATTCGTCCTCTATTTATAGGTTGATTTTGGGTAAAAAGTGCGGCGCATACAAAAGATTATGCGGTGCACATGTGTAGGATCGTTTAAATCATAACACGGGTGATGATTCGAGTGGTTTAGCTAGTTTCTAGTGAGAGAAACACAAGAGAGAGATTCTAGAGAGAGAGAGAGTATGTGTTTCTATGAAATGAAAAATGACTAGCTTGCCCTATTAAGTATCGAAAGTTCATGAGAAATGATTAAATATATGCAAATAACGCCATCAAAAACATGTATAATTTGGGCGTTATCAGTGTCATTTATGATCCTATTGGTCCGGGCATTCAAAACACAACATGGAGAGCTATCCCGACATCTAGACTACGGGTTAAGTCTCACTATACCCAGTTGAATGATAGGTCGCATGTACAAGCACATAAACAAGTATAAGGAGATAAACATAATTAAACAACAACGATAAATTAAGCAAGCCGAATTAAAACAAACCAAACATTATAATCTTCATTAACATGGCTAATACTCGAGGGTATTAGCCCACAATCATTGTATAGATAATTCAACAAATAACGTTCTGATTCCATTGGATAGTTAGACAAGTGACTACTATGTAATAGATGCGCATTAAGCGGTAAGTGGGTAAAGGTCACAATGAGCTAGGGTTTAACAAGAAACACCATTGCTTTTAATCCCTAAGATCGATTAAGTCAGCCAAATAAGGATGCTTTATGCAATCGCTTTAATTGTGACTGAATTAATGTGTTTAGGTCATAGATGATGTTAACGCCTAATTCTTAAAAATATATGGCCCTCACCTTTTGAGAAGAAGAAATCAATGCACTTAATAAACAAACCATCATTCTAAATCGGGATTAATATAGGTTAATTACAATTTTCTTATATAAGGTTCGAATTGCTCTTTATCTTTTGTCTATTTGCTTTGCGTGGGTAACAGTGTCCTTGAATTTGATTGTAGTCACCCAACGCAAACTATGACAGTCTCATCACAGGCTGAAAACCCCCTTATTCCATATAGAATAAGGAATATATACTGACATAGGTTTAACATAGTGATTGAATAGAATTAACATAGATAGATGAACCAAGATTATTAATTAAATTGATAGATTTTAACCTCGCTCGTTATGATCTAACAGCCCAACATAACCATGGAAACTTCTACCGATCGAGTACACTGCCCGTTAAAGTGTTGTTTTTGGTTGAGTCGGCAAAATATAAATTTAAAACTTGAAACAATAAAATATACACCACACAACGACACATCAGAGTCTCGTATTTTTAGTGTCTGAAAATTGTCTCGATACGCCGTATGGAGTAAGGTGCATACGGCGTATAAGGTTAATTTCCTTGGAGTTCATGATAAGATCAAATCAATCAAGATTAATTACCATCAATCACATTAACTGCATATCTTTGACTGACGACCAGCTAGGCATACGGCGTATGGGTGAGCAGTGATACGCCAAATCAGAAATTGATCATTACGCGTATTCTTGTGATAAGTTAGCGCTGACACTGTATCTTCTTTGCTAGATACGGCGTATGGTAGTAGATAACAGTTTTCTTCAAATGTCATCGTTTTAGTTCCAGAATTGCGCCTTTTAGCTTTGTCTTCACAAATCACTCCATAATTACTGCAATCATAAACTTTAAGCAATTAAGTACCAATATCTTGCAATAATTATATAAAAGTGGGTAAAATATATGGGATTAATGATGGTAAAATGTGACGTTATTTGATGATATCACTTGCCTATAAATAATGCACTATTCTCAATAGAAAAATAGACCTCTTTGCACAAATTTTTTAGTCATCTTTCTCTCTCTAAAAACCTTCTTTCTCTCACTAAATATCTTGATCACTAATATAGTTAATCTTGTTTTAAGTGATTAAATCTCATCTTCTACCTTCCTCCTTCTTCTATCAAGTGCAAGAGAAGAACACTCGTATTCGCCAAAAAACAAAGTGTTATAGATTAGTGATTTCTCATCTCTTCTTCTAAGATCTAAAACTCTATTTTGATTATCTTGTATGTTTGTGTGAATTAAATAGTGTGTAAATCCGATATTATAGATCTTGTGATTGGATAGTGTTTGTAAAGTGGTAGATTGGTTCTAGTTAATATATCATATTTTGGGAAATCTATGTCATTTTTTTGTAATATTAAACAAGGAACAAGTGAAACTATAAGCTTTTGTATTAAGTCTTTCAATTAAATCCAATGTATCATTTTAAACGACTTTTTGTGTCGTTCTTATATATCTTGTGCTGTTGATCTTGAAGTAACACGCCCCGGACCCTTATTCTGCTGCGACCCAATTTGGGGGTGTTACAAGGGACCACGCTTGATATCTTCCAGAATATTATATTCGTTCCATATTTTGAATATTGCGTATATAGTATCTCTAGATACGGCGTATTGAGCTTCATCCTCTACGGTCTTTTGTGAGTGCAGGCACGGATACGCCGTATCTTCCTTGATGGATACGGCGTATTGGTCTTTAGAATAGTAATCTTAAAAATATCTTCTTTTAAGCTCCAGAATGCGTGCCTTTTGCTATATTTCACCAATCACTCCATAATTACTGCAATTCTCAAATATAAACGATTAAATAACAATTCTTTGCAATAACTATACCAATGGGTTAATAACATGGGATAAATGATGCTATAAAATAGACGTTATTTGATGTCATCAGGTATGTTATTACTAACGGTGATTTTCAACCTATTCAACAAAATCCGGAAACCAAATTAGATGAGGTTATCCCTTTTGAAAAACAAAGTGACGATCTTAAAAAGAAGCTTGCGAAAAATAACGAAGCTAAAATGGTTATTTACAATGCTTTGCCAAGAAAAGAATATGAAAGAATTTTCATGTGTAATACGGCAAAAGAAATTTGGAAAACTTTGTTAATCACCCATCAAGGTAATAACCAAGTCAAAGATAACAAGATCGACCTTTTGGTACAACAATATGAACAATTCGTCATTTCTGAAGACGAAACTATAGATAGTGCTTTTGCTAGATTTAATACTATCATTACTAGTCTAAAAGCTCTTGATGAAGGTTATTCTAGCAAGAATTATGTTAGGAAGTTTCTTAGGGCTCTACATCCTAAATGGAGAGCAAAGGTCACGGCGATTGAAGAGTCGAAAGACTTAACATCACTGTCACTTGATGAACTCATCGGGAATCTCAAAGTTCACGAGATGATCATCAAGAAAGATTCTGAAATAGTCAAAGCTAAGGGAGAAAGAAAATCTCTTGCTTTAAAGGCTAAGAAAGAATCTAGTGATGAGGAGTGTTCGACTTCCGGAAGTGAAGATGAAGAATACGCCATGGCGGTTAGAGACTTCAAGAAGTTCTTTAAGAGAAGAGGTAGATTCGTGAGACAACCTCGGAACGACAAAAAGACGTTCCAAAGAAGCCGTGATGACAAGAACGGTAAAGGTGATAGAAAATGCTTTAGATGCGGCGATCCAAATCATCTTATTGGAGAATGTCCAAAACCACCGAAAGACAAGAACCAAAGAGCTTTTGTCGGAGGTTCTTGGAGTGATAGCGGTGAAGAAGATGATGAGAAGGTCAAAGATGAAACGTGTCTTGTAGCTCAAGCATCAAGTGAGGTATGTTCCGAATCCTCTTACTTTAGTGATGAAAACTCATCAATAGATGATTTAGTTTTAGATAATGAATATGATAAACTGTGCAAAATGAGTTTAAAGATAATCACTAAAAACAAAAGATTAAAAGCCACTAGAAATAGTTTAGAAAAAGAACTTAGTATTCTAAAAGAAAAAGTGTCTACACTCGAGAAAAACAAGGGAGTTGATCTCGAATGTGTAAAATGTCATATGCTTAAAATAGAAAATGAAAAACTTAAAGAGGAAGTCATTAGATTAGTACACATTGTCTAAACAAAATGTTAAGTAATCAAAAACCCTTCGGTGAAAAATTAGGTTTAGGGTTTAGTTCATTTGAAGCATCATCTAGTGGAACTAAAGAAATAAAATTTGTGAAGGCTCAGAAAAAGGCGTCCTCTGATGGAGGTCCCATAAATATGGGCGGCCCCCATATTGTACAGGCGGCCCCTAAAATAATTATGGGACCGCCAGCAGCTACGCCTGGATCTGAGAAAAGTGTGTCTTTTCAAAAATCTATTTTGGGTCCTAGACCAAAACACATAATAGTAAACAATGTCAAAGTTCCATTTGCTAGTGATAATAAAGTTAAACAATTTTATAAGCCATTATCAAAACCCGGAGTTGGATTTTCAAAACCTAATTTTAGATCAAAAACTCCACCACCTAGAAGAGTCAATGATAATTATCCTCGTCCTAAGACACCGAAACCAAAAAGGAACGTTGGTCGACAAAATCAACCACATGTCTTTCCCGTAACTTGGAACAATTTCCAACGTCAAAGTTACATGCCATGGGAAATGTGTCTTCCATTCCCACATCCCAACCAATTGCATCAAATGCAAGGGATGTTTAGCACTAACAACTTTGGACCCATGAGATATTAGGGACCAAATGTTTGAGTTATTGCCCTATATAAATAGATATGCCTTGGAGTCGACTTGGAACCCGATGAGTGGATAAAGGATAGCGGATGCTCTAAACACATGACGGGTAACCGAAAGCTCTTCTCAAGCTACAAGGCATACAACGGAGGTAATGTCATTTTTGGTAGCAATCTTTGCTTGGTAATCTTGGCAAAGGAGATTCAAATGTTATCTAAAAAATAGATAATGTAGAACATGTAGATAACTTAAGATTTAACTTGTTAAGTATAGGACAAATATGTGATAATAAGTGTAGAGTAACTTTCTCTGAACATGATAGTGAAATCACTAAGGATGGTAAGGTCATAGGTAGAGGTATTAGGAAGAAAGGCTTATATGTGATGAAATTAGGAAATAAGCCTAAAGACCAAATTTGTCTAGCAACGATTGATTGAAAAGTACCTTTCTCTAAACATGATAGTGAAATAACTAAGGATGGTAAGGTCATAGGTAGAGGTATTAGGAAGAAAGGCTTATATGTGATTAAATTAGGAAATAAGCCTAAAGACCAAATTTTTCTAGCAACGATTGATGAAAACTCAACGTTATGGCATAGGAGATTAGGTCACGCAAATATGCGTCTCATTTAATCGTTAGTATCTAAGGAATTAGTTAGAAACTTAACTAAGCTTAAGTTTGATCAACACTTCTGTGATGCTTGCAAAATTGGAAAATAAGCCCACGCTAGTCACAAGGCTAAGAATATAGTCTCAACAACTAGATGCTTGGAACTCCTTCATATGAATCTCTTTGGTCCATCCGCCGTACAAAGTTACGGAGGAAACTGCTACACCTTAGTCATTGTAGATGACTACTCTATGTATACTTGGACTAGATTCCTTAAGGACAAAACCGAAGCCTTCGATCAATTCGAAATATTTAGTAAGAAAATTCAAAACTATTTAGGATGTATAATAGTGTCAATAAGAATCGGCCACAGTAGGGAATTTGATAATGAGGTGCAATTTGGAGAGTTTTGTAATGCCAATGGAATTACACATAACTTCTTAGCTCCATGCACTCCTCAATCAAATGGTGTGGTTGAAAGGAAAAATAAGACACTTCAATAAATGAGTAGGACTATGTTGAATGAGCAATCATTACCACAAAAGTTTTGGTGTAACACGGTAGATACTTTAACATATATTCTCAACCGAATCCTAATTAGATCCATCTTAGGAAAAACACCTTACGAACTCTTAAGAGGTAGGAAACCTACTCTTGGTTACTTTAGAGTGTTTGGAAGCAAGTGTTTCTTTCTAAACACTAAAGACTACCTTACCAAGTTTGACCCAAAGTCATACGACGGTGTCTTTTTAGGTTACTCCTAAAATAGCAAAGCCTACATCATTCTTAAAAAACATACTAGGAAAGTGAAAGAATCACTCAACGTGACATTCGATGAAACTCCTCCACCCTCTAAGACATCACCCTTGGTGGATGATGACTTAGATGAAGAAGAAGCAATTCAGGTTACCAAAAAGAAAAACCTAGAAAATGACATTAAGGATGAAACTTTAGAGATTGACAAAATAGTCAATATTAAGGAATCTAGAAACCATTCATTAGAAAATGTCATAGGAAACCTTAACCAAAGAAACCTTAGATCACAAGCCCAAAACCAAAGTAACTTCTTTTGTTTTATATTAGCTATAGAACCTAAGAATGTGAATGAAGCTTTAACGGATGATAGTTGGATAGTCATCATGCAAGAAGAATAAATCAATTCATTGTTAACGACGTTTGGGAGTTAGTTCCACAACCTAGGAATATGACAATCATAGGAACTAAGTTGGTGTTTAGAAATAAGTTAGATGAGAACGGTATTGTTTCTCGGAATAAGGCTAGCCTAGTTGCTCAAGAATATAATCAACAAGAGGGCATCGATTATGATGAAATGTATGCCCAGTTGCTAGACTTGAGTCAATTAGGATACTATTAGCTTATGCTTGTACTTTAGATTTTAAGCTATTCCAAATGGATGTAAAAAGTGCATTCCTGAACGGTTTTATCAATGAGGAGGTATACGTGGCACAACCTCCACACTGAGTAGGCGTACTTATTCGATCCCAAATAATACATGTATCACATAGTCATGTAATGTCCATACGTAATTAAAAACACATAATCAAAACAATACAACATTTCAAAACATTTGCATCATTTCCATCCCAAATTAAAAACAACGGAAAAATAGGACTATGAAACTCACCTGATGCACAGCTACTTCACAATATCCTTGCAATCAACTAAACACAAATAAAACCCATGTTACACGCGATTAGGCTAAATGCCCAAGACGATGTAACAATGAATTGATGGACTACTAGGTTTATATTATGATTATAAACCCTTTACCATACATCCCATATCTCACTTATACTTAAAATACCTTTAATCATTTATTCTTGTTTTTTAGTTTTTCGGCAGAATTTTGTAGTCACTTTATGACCACAAATAAAATACTAAATCATCAAATTGACTTTTCCCCTTTCATTCCCTACCTTCCTAATGGGTTATGAACTACTACGATTAAAAACAAATAATATTAAGCCTAACTATTTTATAAAAATTTAACATCATAAAGTACTCAAATTCGGATCTGAACGCACACAAAAAAGTTTGATTTTTCTAACAATACTTAGACAATGAATTAAGACTTGTGCTTTGAGCTGGGGTTAATAGACACATAAAATATGACCTCTGATTTTGGCTAACCTCAATTCAACTTTTAAGTAGGGGTTTTACAACCCGAAATCAGACAAAAGCTACCTGAAGTACTTTTTTTGACAACTTTTCTTGTAAAAATTATTTGACTAACTTCCCGACCTTAAAACCTTTCGGGGCCAGACTTTTTAGAAACTAAACTCTTTGAACTTCAATTTAGGCATAAGATTCGACCCAAAACTCATTTTTATCATTGAGATATCATTCAATCAACACGACCCAAAATTCTGCCAAACCCTAACTTTCAATTTAACGCGATCTAACCTAAACCGTTTACACTCACATGCTCTAAATCTAATCCCGAACACTCTCATATAGGTTTATATCATTAATTTACAGAAAATTTATGAACCCTAATTATTCCATCAATTAAAGTTACTAATTATAAAAAGATTAAACAAAAACTTAATTAAGATCATACCTAAACCTTTACTCGATACCACACGAATCACCACCTTGGTTTTTGATAAAAAAAATTTTCTTTCTTGAGGGATTCGGCCGAACGAAAGAGAGAGGAGAGAAAAAATTGATTTAGGGATTTATTGATTTTGTATTTATAATGCCAAGACTCTTAGTTGTAATCAAATTTTGTTTCCTTTTTTTCCTTTTTCCTATAATCGGCCGAATAAACACCCTTATATTTTTTTATTTTATTTATTTATTATTAAATACATATTTACCCCATTATTTTCTAATTTTTCAAAAAACCCTTTATTAATTTTTTAAATCTTTTAAATAAAAACTAGTTTTAAACTTACTATTTATAAATTTCATTTTATAAATTACTTTCTTAAATTAGAAATACTAAAACTTAACGACATTCAATACTAGACATAAATTACTACTAGGAAATAATATTATAACTCATACGCTCATATATCAATTAATTTACCATATACACATAACGCATAATATCATGTCTATCAATTTCCATTGTCACAAAATGAGAACGAAATATAATACTACCAAAACCACAATTTCAATCACTAATAGATGAACAACGCCGTCACGAATTGATATCAAAAAACCCATATAAGATTACATAAGCATACAATTATAACACATAATAATACTTTAGTCAACTCTAACGGTTTGACCAACCTGCTCAAGTCACGATTGTCACAAAAACCCTCATGGTCCTATGCTACTTAAACTCACGAACGACGAAGATTATGCTCGATAGATAGTACCAGGGTAGTAAAATCCGAGGGCCTGAATAGGTAGTTTATTATACCTAACGGCAAGTAGGCCCGATATCATGTTTAGTGTCTGTCTTTGTGCCCGCTTCCAAGAGGCTCCCAAAACCTCTCACCTTGAAGCGGTTAAGCGTATCTTTCGATACATTAAAGGCACTACGCACTTAGGATTATGGTATCCTAAGGGGACCGGCATAGAAACAGTAGTATATGCCGACTCTGATCATGTGGACCGAAATAGCACTAGCGGTATTTGTACGTTGTGGGGTGTTGTTTGACATCTTGGTTCTCGAAGAAACAAACCGCTCTTGCTATATCCACTACCGAAGCAGAATACGTAAGCGCCGTAAAGGCATGTCAACAAGCACTATGGATGAAACAAGCTCTTATCGACTACGACGTACGACTCGATGACGTTCTGATCATGTACGACAACAAAGGCGCGATTGACCTTAGCAAAAACCCGGTGCAACACTCTCGTACTAAACACATCAAAATACGTCATCACTTTCTTCGTGATAATCTCTAGAAAGGACATATCTCAATCGAAAAAGTGCCGTCCGTCGAAAATATCGTTGACATTCTTACTAAACCCCTTAAACGTGAATCGTTTAACTATCTACGTCTTGGTTAAGGAATGATGGAACACATTCCATAAATCGTGTTAGTCCGCTTCTCTTTCTTCTGTCTCAATTCTAGTCCGCATTCTATTCCATGTCGTGACAATTTAACAACTTCATCCGAAGTGTGTTAAATATTTTTAATTCGCTAAATGCAAATTAATTAGTCACTCTTCCTCGTAAATTTGTGTCAAAAATTTTAAAGTCCAAAAACCCTCACTGAGGGCGGCCCCCATATCTCAAGCGGCCCAAAGCATTTTTGGGCGGCCCCTGATCGATATGGGACCGCCACCAGCAAACAACAGTTATTTGCACTTAGTTAAAAAAAATCAAAAATTCACAACCAAACACCCTTCTTCCCTGCTGGTGCGACGAACATGAACCAAAACAACCCAAAACTCAAAATCAACCATCAAAACACTAATTGAAGATCAAATCATCACTAATAATCATCCCTAACATCACAAAGATCATTAATTGTAAGTCATTTCATCTATTTTATTTCAATTTGAGTTTAGAGTTCACTAATAATCATCCCTAATATTATAAGGATAGAAAGAAAGATTACACCCAACAAAAGAACAACAACTTTAAGAAAGTTTATCATTGTTGGGTTTGTGGAAAACCTAGGCAAAAGCTAAGGATTGTCGCTACAAGAAAGAATATGGAGGCGGAAATTCTAAAGGAAATTCCAACCAAGCAAACCATGTGGAGTCTCCAAAAGAATTTGCAGGTGTAATTGAATCCTTCTTAACCACTAATGTTGTTGATTGGTGGCTTGATACAGGTGCCACAAAGCACATATGCAATTCAAGAAGGATGTTTGTATCTTACCAAAAGGTATATGAATCAGAACCAATGTTCATGGGGAACGAAACCGCTTCAAAGATTGAAGGAAAAGGGAAAGTCATACTAAAGTTGACTTTTGGAAAGGATCTTGTACTCTCAAACATGTTGCATGTGCCAAACATCACCAAGAATCTGATTTTTGGCCCTATTCTTAGTAATAAGGGATTTAAGCTTGTATTTGAATCAGACAAATTTGTAATCACTAAAGGTGGTGTGTATGTTGGAAAGGGTTACCTCGATGAGGGACTCTTCAAACTAAGTGTTGTAACTTATGACAATATTAATAATAATAATAACGCGGGCACTAGCACCACTTCTGTGTAGGGGTGTTCATCGGTTCGGTTTTTGAGTTTGTGGGTTGTATGGTTCAGGGTCATCGGTCTGAAATTTTTCAAAGTCAAAACTAAACCAATTTTAGAACGGATAAAACCAAACCATACACCAAATTAGAATTCGGTTTGGTTCGGTTAAAATCAAGAAAACCAAATTCAAGTGAACTTCAAAAAATTAAAAACGTTTTCCTAAAAAAATCTAAAAGTTATAAATAAAAAGCTAAAATTTTCAAATAAAATTAATACATCAAAAAGTCTCACATAGCGCTGAAGTAAATCAACAAAAAAAGCGAAAAGGTTTCAGAACTTAACGAAAATAAATGAAAGGGACATAAGATAAATTTTCTTCGACAAAGTTCTTCTGAATCCTTATTAGCTTGAATATTTCATCTTCAAGCATCCAAACACAGTTGCGACTTCACTCTTGCTCAGAATATGTGAATTTATATAAATCAAGTAGGCAAACTCTTTCACGAATATGCATCAATGCATGATTTGGAGAGTGATTAGTTTAAAAGATATTTTAAAAAACTATGACTGTTAATTAGGAAAATACGATAGAAGTATATATATAATTAACTTTTTTATGTGTATAAAGATATTCGGTTTTTTCGGTTTGGTTTGGTTTTATTTTTGTCGAAGCATAACCAAACCGAACACCAATTAAATACTTCAGTTAGGTTTCAAACCAAACCATACACCAATTAAAATTTTTGGTTTGGTTCTATTTGGTTTCGGTCCGGTTTCTTTTTTAGTTTGTTCGGTGTCAAACCAAACACTAAACATCCCTACTTCTGTGTACATGATTGATCCTTCTTTCTTATGGCATTCTATATTAGGCCATGTTAATTTTCGTTCCTTGCAAAGAATGATGAATTTAGGCATGTTGCCTAAATGTTCTAAGGATAAAATATCCAAGTGTGAAATCTGTGTGGAATCTAAATTCATACGTCATTCACATAAATCTGTAGAAAAATCAAATGAAATACTTGGTTTAATACATACTGATTTATGTGATTTCAAAGCAACTCCATCAAGAGGGGGAAAGAATTATTATATTACTTTCATTGATGATTGCAGTAAATTTTGTTATGTGTACTTAATAAATACCAAAGACGAAGCTTTAAATATGTTTAAGACATATAAAGCAGAAGTTGAAAATCAACTTGACAAAAAGATCAAAATTCTAAGGTCTGATAAAGGAGGAGAATATGAATCCAATAACTTCTCTGAATTTTGTTCTACTTTTGGTATTGCACACCAAACAACAGCCCATAGACTCCACAACAAAATAGAGTGGCTGAACGTAAGAATAGAACATTGAAGAACATGATCAATTCAATGTTAATTACTTCATGGGCTCTTCATAGTCTTTGGGGTGAAACATGTCTTGCTGCAAACACAATATTAAATAAACTTCCTTATAAGAAGAGTGACAAATCTCCATATCAATTATGGAAAGGAAAGCAACCTTCTTATAAAAGGATGAAAGTATGGGGTTGTTTGGCAAAAGTTCAAATACCTTTACCAAAGAGAACCAAACTTGGACCAAAAATAGTTGATTGTGTTTATCTTGGTCCAGCAAAGAATAGTGCTGCTTATAGGTTCTTGGTTTACAAATCCAACATAGAGGACATAAGCAACAATACAATTATAGAATCTGCTGAAGCAGAATTCTTTGAGAAGTATCATTCCGATAAGGAAAGATAAGGAAAAGAGTAATAGATGATCAGTTGTCTCAAGATGAAACATATAACAATTATGAGGTTTCACAAAAGAATGTTGAACCTAGAAAAAGTAAGCGTGCAAAAGTCACTAAAGACTTTGGACCTGATTATATGACTTATATTGTTAATGAAGAACCACAAACATATTAGGCTGCTATGGAATCATCAAAAGCACCTTATTGGAAAGAGGCTATTCATAGTGAAATAGACTCAATTATGCATAACAATACATGGAAATGGGTTGATCTACCTTCGGGACATAAACCAATAGGCCATAAGAGGATCTTCAAAAAGAAACTAAGACCTGATGTACCATAGAGAAGTAGAAGGCACGTTTAGTAGCAAAAGGATACCGTCAAAAAAGAAGGTCAAGATTTCTTTGATACTTATTCACCGGTTACAAGGATAACCTCTAAAAGAACACTGATTGTTGTAGCAGCAATCCACAACCTGATTATACATCAAATGGATGTAAAGACTGCGTTCTATATGCAACAACCCAAGGGGTTTGTTGTCAAAGGTCAAGAGCATAAGGTTTGTAAGCTGGTTAAATCTCTATACGGCCTTAAACAAGCTCCAAAACAATGGCATGAAAAGTTTGATAACACTCTCTTATCAAACGGCTTTCAAATAAACGAATGTGATAAATGTGTTTATTTTAAACAATACAAAAATGCATTTGTCATTATTTGTTTATATGTGGATGATATGTTGATTATGGGAACAAATATGGATGTTATTAACCAAACTAAGAAAATGCTGCATTCTTCATTTGATATGAAAGATATGGGAGAAGCTGATGTTATTCTTGGTATAAGAATTCAAAAGAATTCCAATAGATACATCCTTACCCAATCTCATTACATTGAGAAGACCCTTAAGAAAATTGGGCACTATGATGATAGACCAGTTGTAACTCCCTTTAATCCTAAGGTTCAACTAAAGAAGAATAAAGGACAAAGTGTATCTCAGTTACATTATACACAAATTCTAGGAAGCTTGATGTATATAATGAATTGTACACGACCAAATTTGGCATATAGTGTAAGTTGACTTAGTCGATACTCGCACAACCCTAGTAAAGATCATTGGGATGCACTAGTTAGGGTGCTTCAATATCTGAAGTATACAATGGCTTATGTGTTACACTACACTAAATATCCTCCAATGTTAGAAGGATATTGTGATGCCAATTGGATTTCTAATCATAATGAAGGCAAGTCCACAAGTGGCTATGTATTTACACTTGGAGGGGCTGCTGTATCATGGAAATCATCTAAACAAACTGTGAATACTAGATCAACTATGGAAGCAGAATTTGTAGCTTTAGATAAACCTGCTGAAGAAGCTGAATGGCTTAGAAGCTTTCTAGAGGGTATTCCTTTGTGGCCAAAACCTGTTACTGCTGTGTGTATACATTGTGATAGTATGGCTGCTCTTACTAGAGCAAAGAATCACATTTATAACGGCAAGTCAAGACATATAAGACGTCGCCACAATACGATAAAGGACTTGTTAAGAAATGGAATCATTTCGATTGACTACGTAAAGTCAAAGGAAGATATTGTTGATCCTTTGACAAAAGGCCTTTGTAGAGAACAAGTCATATTTACATCGAAGGGTATGGGCTTAAAGCCAACACAATGAGTGATTACTCGACGGAAACCTAACCTAGTTGGAAGATCCCCATGCAGTCTAGGTTCAATAGAAAAACTAGTTGAGTAAAGCTCAAAAATCACTAACACAAAAGTATGCCCATTCCTAAGATGAATTTTTGTGTGTTTTTCCGTTGATGATTAAGGGCTGAATTTTTAATTCTTAATAATGCTAATGGCTTTTACAGTGGAATACTACGGAATATTCTTGATTGCATTACTTATACGAGATTGATGTGTGGTCGCATCTTTGGAAACCAGATGGCTAAGTTCTCTAAAATTCTCATTAATAAGGATATGTTCATGACCGAAATGAACACAACGGTAAGAATATGTTATTGCATAAATATGATATGTGTGATACTCATTGTCTCGATTTACTATATAATGTGGCTAGTTCAAGACTTATGTTCACTATCCACAAAGTAGATCTGATAAGTACTCACTAGGATATGTTCAAGTCCAAAAAGACACCTAATCTGATGCATGTCATATTACATTTGATGGATATAAAATAATAAGTGACTTTGTATTATCTTAATTTCTATTCAAATGTGAGGTATTATTGGTGTTTGAATAGAAAATATGGGGTATTGTTGGAACATATAAAGTATGAATGGAAATTAGCGACATTTTTTCTGTCACAAAACCGTTGCTAATGAATCGTTATAATTGTAAAGACGCACTTAATCGTTTTTTCTGGCGATTATTTACATTAAAAGGGTGTCAATATACGAACCATCACGACTGTTCTGATCATGTCAGTTAGCGATTGTTTTTCTGTCGCTAAGTCGTCACTAATTGCACCCTTTTGTGAACTAATGTGACCATTTGAAGAGTCACGAGTTCCCCTATAAATAGGGACACCATTCCAATGTTTTTCTCATCAAGAACATAGAAAATACTCTCCAAATCCATCATTAAGCTATATTAGTTTCGCTAGATTCAAGTTTATCTTGAATTGATTGTTGTATCCTCAAAACAATCGCACCAATTTGGACGAAATTATGTTTTAAGAAACTGCATTTTGTAGGCCTCAATCACGTTTATTATAATCCTCGATATTGTTGTAATATCATTCCTGACATTTAGTTTATTAGCAATGGTTTGCGTTAGCTCAATTTTACCATGTCAAAACTTTTTTCCAAATTCTACATTCTACATTTTACCATGTTAAAACACAAATATGACTGACTACTCAATGGCTTTCATAAATATATGAAGTTCAATAATTTCCTATCACTGAAATATATGTTTCGACGCAGTTCCGTGTAAATATCAGTGACAATTGACGAAAGCCAATATTAAAAAGTCAAAATTTTTAAAGTTTATGCTTAACTATTTGATCCAAATTTAGAGCTTCGTTATGTAATATGATCTTACATCATTTATAACAATTTCTTAAGTTTATTGTTAATATGATCATCTCCAACCTCATATAAACGCCTGACCATTTTTCATCAAGAAGACATTTTGACTATCTAAGAAGTCAACTGTTGGGGCTATACCTTAATTTAGCGCGTATTTAAAGAAAGTACTACTGTAATCGTTACAAAGAATCATACTTTGGGAGTGTACCATTAAAACAAATCTTTTTACTACAAAGCCATCTATGAATCATTATGATTGGATATCAATTCCGAGAAATATGGATACAATCCCTAAAAATCCGGATGCACAACAAACATTTGATTTTGATTGGATGATTTCATTTATTACATGAAATTGTAGTAAAAAGATTTGTTTTAACGACAACCCTAAGGGCTGTCATTAGCAAAACCCTATTATTTATGTATATGTTTGCATGAAAGCCAGTAGTTAGTAGTTTGACTCAAAAGTCAATATTTGCATGATTAATGATTTCATCCTAATGTATGTATATAAAACTAGTTTATCATCTTACATCACTTATAACACTTTCTTAAGTTTATTTTTAACATGATTATCTTTATCATAGTCCCACTGTGTTTGTTCAGCTTGATGACTTAAAATAAAGTTCAAATTCTTTATTGATTTAGTAATAAGTACTAATTCAGCATCCAAGTTGGAATTATAGCTTGATCTAACCGTGTTTAAATTAAAAGTACAAATATTGAAAGGTAAAATGACTTTGAAACACTTCTTTACAAACAACCCTACTTTTGGGAGGGAGTGTACCAGAGAAAACTATCAATGACCGAAATGGATTGAGCCAAAATCACTTGACAATAATCAACGATCAACAATGCCTTGGAAAATAAATCATTTCAATGCACATGAGAATAGCTGCAGTAATATTAAAGATCAAGTTGAAACAAAATATTAGAAAAACGTAAAACTTGTATGATAAACTATACCCTGCAGGAGACCATTCGAGTTGAAAAATTGTATAATGACTTACCTAATTGGAGTTCACTTAGCTAACTGTTATGCGCTGATTGACGATTGCTTCACGATCAATTGAAAAATTATAATCAAAATGAAAATTATGAATATCAAACTCTTTTCTAGCTAATAAAATATGCTAGTGAGAATTATGTCATTGGTCTTAATGAATTTCTAGCTAATAAAATATGCGAGTCAAGTATGTCATTGGTAAATGACTTAATGAATTTTTAGCTATAAGTATTTAAGCGTAAAAGTGAAAGTTTGTGCATGATTGTGTGTTATAAACAAATGTCTTAAAGGAGTTCTCCTAAAATTTTAAAAGAAAACGCAACATTAGCTTTTGTACATGCAAAAATCAGTGGCAACGGTCGTGTATAGCCAAAGATATACAGTTACATTTTATAAATCTACCTATTATATTATAAGATTGGGTTGGAGGCTTTAAGAGGAGTACCCCAAGCCTAGGTTGATGTACACAAAAAACCAAATTTAAGTCCATCAAGGAGTACCGCAAACTTATATTGGTGTACAAAAATGAATGTGGAGATACTCATAAATTTTCGGTTGAAAAAATTAAAGAGATGGAAGACGAAGTTGAAAAGTTGCAACAATAAGTTTAACATAATAATGACCTAATAAGTTTCATCTATAAAAACGCATTTACTTTCACTTTTCTTTTTCACCTCACAAAACAAAACACAATACACCTCTCCATCGTCCGACCTCACCACCACCGGACCAAACAACCGTCGGACTACACAATCGTCGTACTACATAACCGCCGGACCTCACCATCACACTACACACTTTCAAGTTTTGAGGTAAATTTTGAGCGTTTTGAAGCTTTTTCTTTGTAGATCTAAACATTTTATTGTAGATCTAGCTTTTTATAAATTTTTTTGTTCTTTTACAGCCGTCGCTAGTCACCGCCGTTGACGTCGTTGTTTTCTCGCCGGAAAAAGGTTGCCGCCGATCATCACCACAGAAAATCACTCCTCCAACAACTAAAAAGGTTTATATGTTTTAAGGCATTTGGGAAATTTTCTAATAGATCTATTACTATTTATTAAGTTTTAAAGTTTTTCTTTTATACATTTACTGATTTTATTTGTAGATCTGAATTTTTGTATCTTTTTTATGTGTTTTTATGTCACAGCCACCGCCGGTAAAAAGCAATTGCCGCCGCTGAGAAACTCGCTGCCGTCGATTCTGTTGTCGGAATACGTTAGCTTTACTTCTAAAGTTGCTATTAATAATTGTTACAAAGTTCATTGTTTAAACTTTGAAATATAGTTTACTGTGTAAATGTGTAAATTTATTATACTTCGTAATGTTTATGTAGCTTCATGATATTGCCTTTGTTTGTTGTTTTAAGTTAATAAAGTTAGTTGCTAAATTGTTGGTAAATAATCTGGATAATTGGTAAATGTTAAAACTGTAGGTTCCATGATCATTCATACAAACCTTAACAATGATGTGAAGAATCAAGATGAAGGAAAAATAAAGACTTTATTGATGATTGAAAAGAAAAACCTTTTGGTGGCTAGAAACCCTAATAACAATATTGACTAGCTATATTGTCTCTAATGTCTAACCTAATTTTGACTAAACTAGGTGTATTTATACTAAAAGCATTAGCCTAGGAGGCCTTTGTGGGCTTTTTCATTAATGGCCCGTTTACATAATATTACACGCTTAAACGAGCTAGACTTTTGTCTTGTATCTTCGAGTGACTGAAGCTTCTTTGTTTGGGTCCATTTATGTGATCCTAACAATCTCCCCCTAGATGAGGTCATGAGAGGTTGTTTGAAGCTCACTCGTGCTTGTCTCTTTAGCTCGTTGTTGATAGGGTACTTCACTTGTTGTGCTTTGGTAATTCAATCTTTAACACCTTGATCATGATCTTCAGAACTTGATGTGATGACTTGATCTTGATCTTTGACTTGTTTAAGCTTTACTTCTCTGAATTACTTTGTGATCTTCTTTCACTTTGACTTTGCCATACGCTGATCTTTAGTCTCACATGCTCATATCTGTTGGAATCTGGAAAGCTTTGATGATGTATCTTCTTCTAATCTCCATAACGTTTAGCATTTGAAGAAGACATTGATTTTCAGAGATTGTGCGGAAGCTTTGTATGTAAACTTTCTTGATTTCTTCAGATATGTGAGTAAGGATATGAGCATGTCTTCCATCGGATACTTTGAGTCGTCATTCGCTATGATAGAACAATTTAGTCACCAACAAAAACATTTTGTTATGTAAAATCCACTTCATGTGTTCTAAAAAAAACATTTTGTGAACACACAAAGGTTTTATATTTTGAAGGGACCGAGTATAGACGATACTCAATCTGGTCGGTTACATTAACCTCTGATTCCGTGAGGATCAATGATTACAGTATGAATATTGCACCTGTGATCAGATAGATTCATTCAAAGAACCTTCTTGACAGGTTTTCCGGCACGTGACAAGCTAGTTCCTCTAATACCTAAGTATCAGATTCCCTAATGTTCGCCGTTCTCTAGACCAGATGTCCGAAGACTAACACACTATAAGTATTTCTACTAATAGAATGGTAAAGAGTGAGTCAGTACAGTTACTATCTGCTGACTATACCGTACAATTCCTTTTTCAGCGTTTTACTTCTTAATACAATTAAGTACCGTAGAAGGCCTGTGGCAAAAATGATTTGAAAAACATTCGATGTGCTTATAAAATTTGTTTGGGGCACAAACGAAAGTTTAAATCAGACTGCTTCTGATGATGTTTTGAAATATATCCAGAAAGATATGCAGTGCCTTGGGAAATCCAAACTTGTACAAGTACATTTATGGAGATCCACTTCACTAGTGGGCGCAGTCCGAAGACCAGGCATGAGCATTCATATGAATACCCTGGTGGTACAACATCTCTTTCCTCAGCATTCCATAAGATCACTTTCACGAACATTCATACGAATACCCTGGTGGTACAACATCTCTTTCCTCAGCATTCCATAAGATCACTTTCACGAACATTGATAAGTGCTTAATTACACATATCTTTTACCTCTAAAAACGAGCTTAAATGACCAAAAACAGACAAAAACTGCCAAATATATGTTTGTTTTGCATTTGTATTGTGCAGGAAGTGGATATCA
>BQNB010053777.1:0-37512 GCA_026074375.1 Tanacetum coccineum | reverse complement strand
TGACTAGAGTAGACATGATGAATGAATGATTATGAATGATGAAGTGTAAAAGATTTGATGGATCTTCAGTGGATGTGATGTGATGTGATGTTGTGGTCTTGTATGCAATTCACGTTCACAGGATTTTACACGTCTATGATTAAAACCGATAAATGAATTAACGAGATTTTACAAAATCAATAGAAAACCGTGAATGAATAATCGTTTGTGTTTTCTGGTTTGTTTGATGTTAGATTTGTCTTTTAAGTATAAGTATGTAAGTTAAACCCGTAAGAGTTAATGGTCTAAGGTTGGTCAAAGTAAATCAAGTCTCAACGAAGAACGATTGTCAAATCTCAACCAAGAATGTTGGACAAATCTAAATAGACAAAACGCAGCTTCAGGCAAAACGCAATGAGACAAAACGCAACCTTGAGACAAAACGCAACAAGGACAAAACGCAATCTGTCTTGGCAAACCGCAATGAGCAAAACGCAATGCTTGGAGATAAACCGCAGAACCAAAACGCAGTGCACTAGACAAACCGCAGAACCAAATCGCAATATTTCTTGGCAAAACGCAAGATTTGTTGTGATTTAGGCAGCATAACGTTTGTACCTGCTTGCAAAAATGGTCTTCAATAAGCAAAACGCAACACCAAAACGCAATTGTTAGGCAAATCGCAGGAGGCAAATCGCAAGGATGAAGCAAAACGCAATCAAGAACACCCTTTCAGTGAGTCAAAATGCAGCCAAGAAAAATAATCATCAAACATTCTTGAAAGCTACGAAATAATGTTAAAACCACCTAGTAATGATGCAAGGGATAGTTCTAAGCTCGAAAGTACAAATCTTTTAACACTTTTAAACCACAACACAGATCAATCGTGATTTTCTGCTATTTTTTTTTCGCACACAAAAAAAAAAACAAACAAACCCACGAATTCCACATAAACAAACACAATACAATACACCCTGCAGCTCCTGATGCCAATTGTAGATCCGCGATTACACATCAAACAATAACGATTTGAAGAAAAAAAAGAGAAGAAATGAAGGTTTTAGAGAGAGAAACAAGGAGATGTTAGAGAGACAGAAAGATATTATTAAAAGAAATCCTTTTTTTTTTTTTTTTTTTAGAAATGAAAAGTTAGATTTCTTTCTAAGTGAAAAAATTATATAAAATACATATATATATAATAAATATATATATAAATATATAATATATATTATATTATATATATATATATACCCCGTCACGTTTAAGTAAATGTGAGGGTTAAATAACTCGGACCGGGCTCGGGACTTGCTTGGTACAGAACTTCTATAACTAACGTAACTAACTAGACAACTATTCAATTCCCAACAAAAGCCGAGCTTTGAGAGATACAAAACACAAGTTTAAATCTAGAACAAAGTAAGGTTAAAAAGAATTTAGAACAACTGGTTTTTGAACGTAACAAATGAAATGCTGACCTTAAAGAACAACTTGTGTCTTTAAAACAACAACTTTTACAACATGTCGAGTCTAACAAGTCTTTGAAAACAAAAAGTGAAAAGTTAAAAGCAAATAACAATGCTCTTGAGGAAAGTTACCTAGAGGAATTAGTTTGGTTGAGAAATACTAACAAGGTTGTCACGGAACTTTTGGCAACCAGTATGGTCAACCTGTACAAACGTGTTCCCTATGTTTATCCATAAACGACCCCACTTTTTCCACAAAGGACTTACACAAATCTGCTCTTGGTCATCGTAATCCAATGTATCTCAAATCAGCTCAGCTGTGTAGCCCAGACCCTGTATCTTGGTGACAATAATTTTAGATCCTGTATCCTACCCCCTGGAGGGTAAATAATAGTTGAAGAACCTTAGTTCAAGCTGAAGTTAGTAGAACTAAGATGTTAGAAAGGATGAAAGACCCGTTGTGCAAAGTGTCATCTAAGCCTATAAATTATGCTAAGTTAAATAGTCTGTATGATACCTTTGTGCCTCAAAAGCAGTTGTCTAGAGAACAGGTTTATTGGTTACCAGCTAATGAAGTTGGTCTATTATAATTGTAACTAGTCTAAACCTGTAAACTAAGTAGTTCGGATACTTTGTCCAGCCAAGAGTCAAGTTAACACTCAGTTAAAAATGTTAAAAGCATGTTTTCCAGAGTTTGATAAGGTTGTCAAAGACAGAACGACACCCTCATATATAACAAATGGGGAGTGGCGTTTTGAACATACCAAAAAGTGCTTTGTAGAAGAAATAATTCCTTTTTATGAAAAACTCAAAACGCATGTTAAAGGTATAGAAGATAATCTTTTCAAAGAAGTATCTGAATACATGAAAATCTTTGATGAGCTGAACAAAGACATATCAATGTGTTATGATAATAAAGTTTGGAAATAGAGAATAAAAATCTCCTGATTCAAAATGAGTGTTTGCTAGCTGAATCTGTGTCTAAAGATATTTGTTCTGTTGTGCTTACTTCCGATATTGTTGTTGAACCTAGATCTAATTGCGTTAAGGAACACTTCAGAAATCTGGAACTTGAAGCTGAGATTTTAAAGATGAAACAACTACTTGTTGAAAAAGAAAAACGATGTTCTTTCATTGAAATGAAATATCAGGAACTCGAGCTTAAATTTCAAAAGTACAAAGAATGTTTTGAAAATCCACAGGTTTGTAATAATTCAAGCTCACCTAAACTTAATGTATTTTTTGAAATCAATAAGTTGAAAGATCAGCTTCAAGAGAAAGATGAGTTAATCAGGAAGTTAAAGGATCAAATCGGTAACATGAAAGAAGTTAGTGCCGACTCCAATCCGAGTACTTTTGAATTTCAAGCCTAAGAAAACCGAAAAATACTTAAGTAAAGAGGAACTCACTGCTGTAGGACTTTAAGAATGATAAGCCTTAGGGATGAAAATATGTCCATTAAAAAGCTTTATCAAGATGTGTATCAGTCTAAGCAGAACTATAGTAATGTGAGTATCGAAGCAGCTTTCTGAGAAAACCCAAAGTACTTGCTCCTGGCATGTATGCCATGACGAGGGCCCAAGTAATCCCTCCTCAGAAAAGAAACAATAGGGAAGCCAATACTCCTTTTCCTAAGGAAAGAGAGGTTGCCTCTACAAAACCTCATCACATGATTGCACCTGGCTCATCTAGGTATAGCTTAAATGAAATGGTTCATAATCACTACCTAAAGGAAGCTAAGAAACAGACACATGAAATAGACAGGAATTCCAAAACTAGTGTGATACCTTCTGCTAGATCACAAAGAACAGCTAATGGTAGCAAACCAAAACCTAGGATCAATAACTAAAAGTCTAGGAATTGGCTTGCATCTAAGACTAGTTACGTAACGACAAAGACTGTGCCCATATCAGAACACTCTAGGAATTCTAGAAATTTTTTTGACTCTAAACATTTTGTTTGCTCTACATGTCAGAAATGTGTCTTTAATGCAAATCATGATCATTGTGTAACAAAATTCCTAAATGAAGTCAACTCATGTGCTAAGGTTCCATCCAATAAGACAACAAACAAAAAACAAACTCGTAGAGAAAATAAGTGTTGCAAAGAAACCAGAAAGACAGATTCAAAAAGGACATAAGTTTTCAATCAAAAAGACTTCAGTTATGCATGAGAAAACAATGACTCCTAGATCATGTCTTAGGTGGAAACCGATGGGTAAAATTTTCAAGACAGTTGGTTTAAGATGGGTTCCTACTGGAAAGATATTCAACTATAGCACAACCAAGGTTGACAGTGAACCTACAAATGGTTCAGATAAAGATATCACTAACCAATATGAATACAAACAAACTCTTGATGTCAGTGTAGGTACTCCTAACTTAAGTGCAGATACATCTTTCAATCCTAAAAAGGAAGGACTCATAGTTTGGTTGCTAAAAAGATTGATATCTCTGAAACCAGGGCTTCAAGGAATTTTGATCTGATGAACAAGCAATGACTTCTGTACAACCCAATATAGGACTCAGACCTAACTTAATGGCTCCTGGACACAACGGTGCAGGACCCGAGATTAACAATTTATAGTCAGGACGAATTGGTTCTGGACTTGTAACTACTCTAACAAACCCAGTGTTCCTCCTACAGAGAAACAATTATCTGAACTATTCCAACCTTTGTTTGATGAAGATGAAGAATTTGCACTGGATGTTCATCTACATTTGGTTAATGTTGCTCCTCCTCGTGCACCTAAGATTGCACCTGATTCACCTTCTATGATAACGGTCACATAAGATGCTCCCGCAGCAACTACCATCACTTCACCTTCACAAACATCTCCTCCAGACACTGGTGTTAACAGACCTAAGAATACCATTATGACATCTGGTAGTGAATCATTCGAAAATTTTGTCACTAATGAATTTGATTCAGAAGCATCATCTTCCAGCAATGTCAATGTAAATCCTACTCAACAGAACAACCCACAGATAGTACATGAGCAAAATTGGACTAAGGACCATCCATTAGAGAATGTGATTGGAGATCTAAATCGACCGGTATCACAAGACGCCAACTCAAAACTGATGATATGTGGTGTTTCTTCAATTAGTTTCTAGAGAACATCGAACTAAAGAGCTTTAAAGAAGTGGTACAGTATCCTTGATGGATTGATGCCATGTAAGAAGAAATTCTTGAGTTCGAACGCCTTGCAGTATGGGAACTTGTGCCGACTCCATCTCATTCATTAATAATAGGACTCAAGTGGGTCTACAAGATCAAGCTAGATGAATATGGAGAGGTATTGAAGAACAAAGCTCGGTTAGTGGCAAAAAGTTATCGTTAGGAAGCAGGAATTGATTTTGAGGAATCCTTTGCACCGGTTGCTAGACTTAAAGCTATCAGACTATTTATTGCTAATGCAGCTAGCCAGAATATGACGATTTTTCAGATGGATGTAAAAACAGCCTTTCTGAATGGCGAGCTGAATGAAGTTGTCTATGTCAGTCAACCTGAAGGATTTGTAGACCTGGATCAACCAACTCATGTGTACAAACTGAAGAAAGCTCTTTATGGGTTGAAACAGGCTCCACGTGCTTGGTACGATAAGTTATCCAGGTTCCTCATGTCTACCGGATTCTCCAAGGGAGTTGTCGATCCTACGCTCTTCACAAGGAAAATAGGCAAACACATCTTACTTGTTCAAAACTATGTAGATGATATTATTTTTGCCTCCACTAATCCTAAGTCTTGTGAAACTTAGAAATGAGTTCCACTTTTAAGATGTCGATGATGGGACAAATGTCTTTCTTTTTAGGACTACAAGTTTCTCAAAATCCCAGAGGCATCTTCATTAATCAAAGTAAATATGCTCTTGAGATTTTAAAGAAATATGGACTTGACTCTAGCACATCAGTTGATACTCCCATGGTGGAGAAAATGAAACTGGTTGAAGATAGACAAGGGACATTAGTTAATCCTACACGTTTTCGTGGAATGGTTGGCTCCCTGATGTATTTATCTGCTAGTAGACCTGATATTGTTTTTGCTGTGTGCATATGTGCCCGGTATCAGGCAAAGCATACCAAAAAACACTTACATGCTATCAAACGGATCTTTCGATACCTTAAAGGAACCATTCACATGGGTCTGTGGTATCTGAAGGACTGCGGTTTTGCACTAAGAGCTTTTGCATATGTAGATTATGCAGGTTGTCAAGATACTAGACAAAGTACATCTGGTTCCGCTCAATTTCTTGGAGATAAGCTTGTCAGTTGGTCTTCAAAGAAATAGAAGAGCATGGCTATCTCAACTACCTAGGCAGAATATATAGCTCTGTCTGGATGTTGTGCCCAAATCCTTTGGATGCGTTCACAGCTTTCTGACTATGGCTTTACATTTAACAAGATTCCTTCGTATTGTAATAACCAAAGTGCTATCGCATTATGCTGTAACAATGTGCAACATTCAAGATCCAAGCACATTGATATCCGACACCACTTCCTCAAAGAGCAAGTGAAAAACAGGGTTGTAGAGGTGTACTTTGTAGAAACGAAATATCAACTGGCAGACATATTCACCAAGAGCATTACCAAGAAAACTTCGAATTGATTGATCCACTACTTGGCATGAAAACAACTGTCTCCAGGAAACTCTAAGCACCTAACAAATCCGGCCAATGAATAACAAGGTTATCTCAGTTTGTATAGTTTAATATACATGTATAAAAAAATATAAAAAAAGATAAAATGTTGATTCCAGCTCAACACTGACTACAACTCTTAAAAAGAAAACGGGTCCAATGTTTGAGGGGAGAATCAGTGCTACAAACAAGTCTTGTCAGGAAATGCTCACAAAAGGATTTTTTGGACTCATTCGTTTCTCATTACATGAGGAATATTTTAATCTAAGCATGTGAGAAAAGCTGTTGCAGATATCTGTTGCTGAAGATTGGAACAACCACAAGCTACTTTCTCAGACAAAAACCGATTTATCACTCTATCTAATGTATATTTCAGGTTTCATTTCAATATTTGTTGAATATCTGTGCTTTAAAGTAGTTTATCTGTATCCTCATTGATTGAGGGGGAGCTTAAATTTATATGTGATAACTTGAACCTTACATGTGTAAAACAACTTCGCATATGAATGCAACATGTTAGGGGGAGCAAAAAGATTAATATATTCTAAAATGTCAAGATACCAAAATTTATTTTTGTGTTATACACAAGTATCTTGATAATCTGCAAAGTATCTTTTGCTTCATGATCTTGGTTTCATATATTTGATTGGATAGCGGAAATTGCATGGGAATGTATCATCTCAAATCCCACGGATATTTTACTAAAATTTGATAGAGATTGTAGTGTTGATCTGTAAAAACGTTTTAGCCATGATAGCTTCTCAGTTCCTATTGTTTTTTAAGAACGATCAAAGCATTTTCCTTCAAATGATTTTAAGGCGACTTGACAAGGGTTAATGCTAAGTTTTGACCTACGTTAGGTAGTCTTCTGCAAAACTTTCATTGTGTTCAAAAACATTTCATCACACTTTGACTGTTTTTCAAAGTTGTTATTGCCATATGACTTCGTATGTACATAATTTAATTAAGATGTTGACCATATGTTTTGTAAGTGAGCCTAATGAAGCATCTGGACATAGGTTATGCTAAACATGAATTATACGGTATAGTCAGCAGATAGTAACTGTTCTGACTCACTCTTTACCATTCTAGTAGTAGCAATGCTATTAGTGTGTTAGTCTACAGACATTTGGTCTAGAGAACAGCAAGCATACGGGAATATGATACTTCGGTATTGGAGGACTTAAAGGCTTTGAGCTGGAAAACCTGTCAAGGAGGTTCTTATAATGAATCTACCTGATCACAGGTGCAGTACTCGTACTGTAATCATCGATCCTCATAGAATCAGAGGTTATTGCAACCGACAAGATTGAGTATCTTCATTTATACTCGGTCCTTTCAAAATATAAAACTCTCAATGTGTTAAAAAAATGTTTTTTCTAAGAACACATTAAGTGGATTTTCATATAAATGTATTTGTTGGTGATCAATTTTTGGTATAAAGACAAACAACTCAAGGAATCGATGTAAACCACATGCTCATACTCAAAGACTCTAAGATATCAAGAAAGCTAAATACTTGAAGTTTTCGCACCTCTGAAATCAAAGTCTTCTTCAAAGTGTTAAAGATATAAAGAATTGAAGAAGAAAGAACATAAAAGCTTTCAAGATTACAACATGTTTGAGCATGTCGGTCCGAAGTTCGGCAAATGGGAAATTAAAGTAAAGACCACATGAAGTTCATGGAATTAAAGATCAGAATCAAGTTATCAAGTCATGATGAAACAAGCTCTGATGATTAAAGTCAAAGTGAAGATTGCTACAGCAAGCATCGAATATCAAGGGAAGATTACAAGGACTACGAGCTGAATAAATCTACATTGAATGATACGAATCAATTTTGCAAATCAAGAGTGACCCCCCTTAGGGGGAGATTGTTAGAAACAAAGAAGTCTCGGTCACTAGTAGTTATTTAGCATTTACTAGCTCGTTAATTAATGATGTTTAATGTAATCGGGCCGACAAAGAAAAAGCCCGAAAAGCCCATCCAGAGGCCCATATGGCCGGTCCCTTTCAGGGTTATAAATACTCTTCACATGTCAAGGTTTAGGGTATGTGATGATCTCTGTAAACACAAAACTCATATCTCTTGTAAGTTTAATCATCCTTCATTATTTATTTTCTTTCCAGTTTTTCTCTTGATCTTTAAACCTCAATCTTTCTTGTGAGATGAATAATTATTAGAACCATCATTCTTCGAGGTCTACCAGCTGATATCTATTCACTTGTGAATCATCATAGAGTTGCTAAAGATTTATGGAAGAGAGTTCAATTACTGATGCAAGGTACCTCTTTGACTAAGCAGGAGAGAGAGTGTAAGCTATATGATACATTTGATAAGTTCACTCACATCAAGGGGGAAACACTTCATAAGTATTACTTGAGATTCACTCAGCTGATAAATGATATGAACATCTACAACATGAAAATAGAGCAATTTCAAGTGAATATAAAGTTCTTAAATAGTCTTCCACCGAAATAGAGTAAGTTTGTGACTGATGTCAAGCTTGTGAAGGATTTGAATACTACCAACTTTGATCAGCTTCATGCATATCTTGAACAACACGAACTCCATGCAAATGAAGTCCGTATTCTACGTGAACGCAATCAAGATACCCTTTCATTTGTAGCAAATCAGCTGATGGCACCACCTCACTTCAACACTTATCAGTCTTCATACAACAATCCTCATATTCAACAATAGTTTTCACCATCTCAGTATGGATTAATTCATCCCACTCAGCATTACATATCAACTTATCTATCACAACCTTAATTCAATCATTCATCAGTTCAACCATATCCATATCAGTCTCAAATGAATCATCAAACCTCATCCGTTCCACAAAGTGCTTATCAATCACCTCAAGTTTCTACATAACCAATGACTGAGTCACCTATTATAGACTTAGGTTTTGCTATTCATGTATTCTCTCTAGGGGATGATCTAATTACTTGTCTCAACAAGGCAATGGCTTTTCTAACAGCTAAAGCTTCTTCAAGGTTCCCTTCAACCAATAATAAACTTAGAACTTCCTCAAATCCAAGAAATCAAGCCACTATTCAAGATGGCAGAGTCTTAGTGCAACAAGTACAGGGAAGACAAGGACAAAGTTATTCTGGTACTGGGTTTAAGAATTATGCTATTAGCTATGGGGGAAACAATGCAAGCGGACATGCAAGGGTTGTTAAATGCTACAACTGTCAAGGTGAAGGGCATATGGCTAGATAATGCACTCAGCCTAAGAGACCAAGGAATGCAACATGGTATAAGGAGAAAGCAATGTTAGCTGAAGCCCAGAAGCTTTAGACTAATTTTTGGAATGAAGTGCACTCGAAATTCTTGCAGATCCATAGGGTTCTAGATGGTCAAGATGTTCTGACAAATCAATTCCATACAATATTTCAGAAACACAACAGGAATATGTTCAAGGTTACTTCATTTGCTGGCACAACAAGTTCATATGTTTTTACTATGTGATAGAACAAATGATTAATAATCTGTAAATAATTAGGACAAAAGGCTTAATAAGGAAAACAAAATAATGAATCAGTAACCGCTGAGCTAGAAAGATATAAAGAACGAGTCAAAACATTTGAACAACGTCTTAATATTGATTTAAGTAGTCGTGAGAAAATGATTGATTCTTAAATGGATTATATGATTAGGGAGAAGCTTTCACTAAAAGAACAAGTTGAGTTACTTGAGCAAAATCTTTCAAAACAAATCAAAGAAAAGAAATGTTTATTACAAACATTCACGGTTTTCAAAAATGAATCCAAAGAAAAGGAAGATAAATATATGGAAAACGAAATTGATATGGAAAAGAAGATAAAGGAACTTGATAATATTCTTCTTAAAGTAGGTCAATCTGCTCAAACAGTGCACATGTTAACTAAGCCACCAGCCTTCTATGGTAATATACACAAACAAGCTCTAGGTTATCAAAATCCGTTTTATCTTAGGAAAGCTCAGCGGATTAAACCAACCTTGTATGATGGTATTGTTATGTCTGATAAACATGTTGTTATACCTGTGATTGATGATGAGGAAACATTGATTTTGGAAGAAAAGAGTCGATCTAAATTGTCTGAAAAAGCAAAGGATCCAAAGATTATTAATAAAAACATTTCTAATAAACATATTGATTATGAAAAATTAAATAGACTTTCTGATGATTTTGGGAAACGTTTTACTCCACAACAAGAAATGGATGCTGAACAAGCGTTCGGGTTGCGTATATCCAATGTCATACCAGTAAAACCTTCTGCTGAATCCACTGTAAAATAGAAGCACCCTTAAGGAACTCCGAGAAGGTTAGCTTGGTGAATGAAAGCCTTAAAAAGCTTAAGTTTCACCTTCCCATATTTGATAATGTGGTGAAGATAAGGACTACACCTGATGCTCGTACAGAAGGTGAATGGGGGTTTGAATATACAAAAGCGGTTTTTAACAATGAAATTATTCCCTTTCTAAAATCTTTAAAAGACATCTTCAATGTGTTTGATAGAGATCTTCTAAATGAAATAATGGAAGTACAGACAGTTTTTAACCAAATGGACGCTGCTGTTCAATAGTTTTTAGTCGACAAACAATGTTTAAAAATTGCTAAAAAGAATTACTTTTGGAAAATGATCGACTCTTGCAACAAATCATGTCTTAAGATGTTCTTTTAACTATGATGAATTATATGTCTTTGATTGGTGAAACTATGAATATGGATGGAAATAGAAAAGAATCTTGTAATCTTGAGGCCGCGCTTTTGAAATCATAAAATGCGTTTAATGATCTTTTGAAACGTCACTCACAACTTGAAAAAAATAATTTTATTTACTTGACATGCTCAATAAACTCAATCAAGAAATTTTCAAAAACATTAATCTTGTAATATCAAAAATCTCTTGAAATTCCAGATTTTTTGAAAGAATGATTTGAAAAAGCTAATTCATGACAAGACTAGTACCATTTGTAAGTTGGAAGGACCATGATAAAATATTGAGAGAAAAGTCCAAGGATGAGAATGTCAAGTATGATTATTGTGAAATAGAGACAAAAAATGTAGAACTAGAGAATAGTGTGGCAAAATTGATTTTGGAAAACGAGCGTCTTTGTAATGAAATTAATCATGTGAAACAAGTTTTTAAAGAGCAGTTTGACTCAATTAAAAAGACACATGTTCATACTAAAGAACAAAGTGACTCTTTAATTGATAAACTGAACTTAAAATCTGCTGAGCATGAGGATTTAAAAGCTCAAATTCAAGATAAGGTTTTTGTAATAATGTCATTGAAAAATGATTTACGAAAAATAAAAGGAAAAGAGATTGTTGATATTGCTGCACAAATACCATCTGCCAGCACTATTGTTCCAGGCATGTTCAGGCTAGATTTAGAACCTTTGGTGCCTAGATTATTTCAAAATATGGATGTTCACATAAAATACCTTAAGTATGCTGAGGAACATGTTGATATTCTTCGGGGAATAGTCAAACAAGCTAAATCAAAACAACCTTTAGATAAAGAGTTAGACTTTGCCAGTAAGCACGACCAACAAATTCAGGAGTTACTTGTATATGTTTGAGATACATGCCCTAATAGTGCAAAAAAGTTTACTGTTACACCCAAAATCAAGGTCAAGTAAGTTATGTTTTCTGAACCTCTCACATCCTCATGCAACAATAAACAGGTAGAGTCCTCAAACACATCAGATTCTAACACACCTGTGTTGTCTTCTACATGATTGAAGTGTTCTACCAGTAAGTGCGGATCAAAGCCTACTAGTAATAAAAGAAATGATAGGATCTCACAAACAACAAGTAGGAAAATGAAGAATAAAGTAGAAGCCCAACCTAGGAAAGTTAATAAAAATAATCGTGTTGTTGAACCTATTTGTGATGATAATGTTAAGCATTCAAGGTTAAATGCAAATTCTGATCTTAATTGTGCTACTTGTAAGAAATCTTTCTTTGATGATGATTATGATAAGTGTCTTCTTGATTTTGTGAAAACTATGAATAGCCATGCTAAATCTGCTAAGAAACATAAAAAACAAAATATTTGCGGAAACTACGGTCACGTATTTCACTGAAGTAGGATTTATGTGAGAAACCAACTGGCAGCACTTTCACTATAGTGGTGATTCGCTGCTTTTACTAGGATCACTTTCAGCTACGTAAGTGGCCTCCTAAGAAAAACCCTCCATCAGTTGAAAACAAAAAAACCGAGCTTTAAGTTTTTATAGCAGGAAACCCCAAAAAATGTTAAAAATGTAGGTTCGAGTAAAAAAGCTAAGATTGTAGAATCTAAGAATGCTAACCACTCGGAACCCAATCATACTTGGGGATCCAATGCTACAGATATTCCATCGTCTTCTTCTCTTGTCATGACAGGTTGTCCAGATTGTTCTCTGGTATCTGGACTCCGGATGTTCGAAACACATGACAGGGAATCGCTCTCAGCTCATAAACTTTGTTAGTAAATTTCTGGGTACAGTTAGATTCAGGACGTATGACCATATTGCCAAGAATTTTGGGGTATAGGACTATAACTGGGACAATGTGACTATCTCAAGGGTATACTACGTCAAGGGCTTGGACATAACTTGTTTTCTGTTGGTCAATTTTGCGACGGGGATCTTGAAGTCGCATTTTGGAAAAACACTTGCTTTATTTGTAATTTAGAATGTGGTTGGATCTAATTTCCGAATCCTTGTGACACAAAATTGTACCATTAATTTCTCTTGGGACATGCTTAATAATATCTTTTGATCTATCATTTATCAAAGCATCAAAGACTAAGAGCTGGTGTATAGCAATCGTCGGTTGTCAAATCTTATCTTTCGGTACTATTATTAAACTGCTAAAGACGGTCTTGTACGAGGCATCCAAGACTTAAATTTCGAAAGTTCATTTGGTTTTGCATGTGCGTTTGGAAAAGCAAGAAATCCTCCCATTAACCCAAAGCTGAAGACCAACTAACCAGGAGAAAGCCTATATCTTTTACATATGGATTTGGTGTGCCCGAATGCGTTTCCTTCTGTGGCGAGTTTTAACGGGAAAAAAGGTATATCTTAGTGATTGTCGACGATTACTCAAGATTTACTTGGGTTAGATTTTAGTGATTTACAAAAGATACTACAAATGATAAACTAATCTACTAAGAGTCACTAGGTGGTCTACGTGGCTCGGAAGGTCCCTCGGTCCCATCAAAAGAAGATTTATTCGATTTCTTTCTCGGACGCTCAGTACCTTCATCATCGGATGGTAGCTTAGGAACAACCCCAATGCAAACCATCTCCATATAAAACCTCTTGTTCTACCCATATGATGCATGTAATCTCCTCTCTACCATATCATGCTCCATACGAGCCAACTCTAACTTCATCTCAGCCTCAACCAACTTCTTCTTCGAAGTAGCATTCTTCCTGCTCTCTAACACCTTCACCCTCTCTAAAACATCACCCAAAACATGCTCAACGTTTCCCAAATCATCATTAGGTATCTCTCTCTCTTTTCCCCGATCTTATTCTTTGATTTTAGATGAGCAATCTCAGTTTGGCATGTTCCCAACTCAGCTTCCGTGACTCTAGATTGTGCACAGGATGCCTATAAATCACGTCTCAATACCCAAGGTGCCAATCCACCAACATAAGATGAGTCATGAGCAGAAGATGGCTCTCCTACCTCAAATACACCCCTCGGAAATTCACGAACAGCATAAGGCCTTTGGGTAATAGTCCCAAAAGAGTCCTCAGGTTCAACGTCGGCCTCCTTTTCCTCTGACTCAGAATCGAATGATACAAAATCAGATGACTCTACATTAGGTGGCTCTGCATTAGATAGCTTAGAATTAGATGACACACCTCCATGTAGCAGGGTTTTGTCACCCTCCACCTCATAAGGAAATATCAACTCAGCATCGTCATCGAGCTCAATCTTAACATCTTCGTCTTCAATATCCTCATTATTAACACCTTCATTTACACCATCATTCTCCTCTAACCAACCAATCATAACACCGGGCTGATGTGGGTCAACATGTGGGGCAAATTGATTTACAAGCCTATTATTCGGTTTTGGTTCTTCTTTTGGGTCTTCTTCCGGATCTTCTTCCGTGTTTTCTTCATCATCACCATCATAACCAACTAAATCAACGTCATCGGGAATGTCAACCATTTTGTTAGGATCATGGATATCCACAACTTGGTTTGGCTCGGGAACAACTTGGTTCATTTCGGGAATAGCTTCGGTGTTAGCGTTAAGATGATTAGGGTTCTTCATGACAATCCGCGTCGTATAAATATCTCGTATTAGTATTAAAATAATCACATAATCAACATTTATATTCAAAATAAATGAAAATCTCATATTACCACATTTTTTTTTCATATATATATATATATATATATATCGATAAATAAATCCTTCTCATTCTTGTCCCGGTCGGGAATTCGGAGATTTCTATTGCACCGTTATAGTCAAAAGATTTCAAAAATTCTTTCGTTCATTTTTCTTTTTGAAAATCTTTTGTTCTCTATAACTTAAGCTCTTGATACCAATCTGTAACACCCCCATTTTCATATATCTCAGCGGAAGGGTCATTTGGGGTGCTACGTCATAATATAACAACTCAAGCATAGAAAACGACTCGAAAAGAGACGTTTTTAAATACATTCATTCGAAATAAAAGTTTACATCATAGGTCCCAAATTGTTTCATAATTCATACAACATTTTTGCAAATCATCTTCGAATGACTTTTATTTAATGGGCCTTCAAAACATTTAGGTTTCCATAAGCGACAACCAAAATCTCCATCGCCGAATTACCTTCAAGGACCTGAGATAAAACATGCTAAAAGTCAACAATAATGTTGAGTGAATCCATAGAGTTTATATATATAAACAATAAAATTTCCGAACACAAGTATCATTTCTCAATATTCATCAGGATATAACGATGTGGCCAAACAAAGTTATATCGGGGGATTATTTATAAGTCTCATGACATTGAACGTTACCATCTAATTATGTTGGGGTTCCCAACAAGGTATGCCTACTATACACCCTCGCTATGAGTGCATATTATTCTCTATACAACGCATCCGTTGTGTCATATTCCCGACACTTGACGATAGCCAGTCGTCACGGATTGGAGGTGGCAGCCTCCAAATAGTACTATTTCATGTATAAGCGTCTACCATTTCCCGGTAGTTAACAATTCATGATTTCCGCAGGTCTTTTATCTAGCGAGTTAAGCTAACTTATAATAATAATCGAGGCAACTAGCATACAATCTCCCTTGTGTTCTATTTTAAAAACAAGCATGTTATCTCCCTCGCGGGTTTATAAAACAATTAAAGTGTAAAAATGCGAGGCTATGAACTCACTTAGTGATGTCGGATGAGAATATCGATGAATAAAAACTTCGGAAGTAGGCGCGTCAATCAACCAAGACCTATACAAATTGTAACGGGTCTTAGGTTTCTAGTCGATAAAAATTAACGAAAACTCATAAATTAAATAAGTATATGTATACATGTAGTTTATATGATGATCATGCTCTTGCAACATATTTATTTCACACTTAGAGTTTTCTAGGTTTTTAACTTGTTTTTATTAGCCATTTTACTAGTATTGTCTAAATTAGCTCAAAAAGCCCAATAGGCCCATTAAGCAAGCCCATTAAGTTATTACGTGAAATCGGGGCTCGATAGATAATCTAATATTGTATATGTTTTGGGTTTAATCCCAAGCAAAACCCGAGCCCGGGTCCTAGTTAAATATCCTGCGCGTCACATTAAATGTGTAGGGGTATATATATATTTAGATATTTTCTAAAATATCTAAATATATATAGATATTTTCTTTTTTAGAAAATATCTAATTTTCATAATATCTAAAATTCTTTTTCTATCTTTTCTCTCAACTCTCTCTCAACTCTCTCTCATCTCTCTCTCACTCTTTTCTAATCTCTTTCTCTCTTTCTAGTATTTCGATTTGTGTTTGTGTGTTATGAAGTGAAGTGGTAAATCGGAACCTACAATTGGTATCAGTCGCCTCGGGTGGGTTTAGTGATTTATTTGTGGTAATTTTTTTTAAGCTCATTCGGCAAATTTGTTTGTTTTCATTTCGGGATATTTTTTTCGTAATCATGGTGAATTTGTTTTTGTTTGAAGAGAAAAAACCCCACACATCCTTATTTTGAAAAAAAAAACGTTTGTTGTGAGATGGGTCAAACAACGTGAATGTTTTGTTTGGTTTTTTTTGTCAATAAATGTGTTGTTGGTTTTAAGGTAACACAACATATGTTTGTGTTTCATTACATACACCACCACCTTTCTCATTAAGGTGCGTTTTGTTTCTGTCATTTTTTTTTCTTTTTTCACACAAGAGCCGAACGAGTAACATCTCAAACATCACCGAACGAGTTCTTATCGATAGAACCGAACGAGTGGAAAACTCTTGAGCCGAACGAGTGGAAAACGGAACAATCGAACGAGTGGAAAACTCTTGAGCCGAACGAGTGGAAAACGGAACAATCGAACGAGTGGAAAACGAGACCATCGAACGAGACCATCGAACGAGACCATCGAACGAGACCATTGAACTAGTGGAAAACGTTCGAACCGAACGAGTGAAAAGCTCAAGGATCGAACGAGCGGAAAACCTCAAGGATCGAACGAGCGGAAAACCTCAAGGATCGAACGAGCGGAAAACCTCAAGGATCGAACGAGCGGAAAACCTCAAGGATCGAACGAGCGGAAAACCTCAAGGATCGAACGAGCGGAAAACTTAAAGGACCGAACGAGTGAAACAACTCAAGGACCGAACGAGTGGAACTCGACTTGGACCGAACGAGTTTTTTTTTCTAGCTTGTACAGAACTACATCAACCACGAGAACAAAACTTATACGTTTTAACTAATTTTTGGTTTTTCGGTTTCGAGTGACGTTAAACGACGGGACTTAAGAATTATATCATCGTGTTCGTGATGGCGTCTAAGGTGATGAGGACTGAGAGCAATCTCAGAATTTTGGTTTAAATAATATGGCTAGATGTGTGTTTTTGTTGGTCAAAAATTGAGGCTTATCATGTATAGACTTGAATTTGCCATAGTGTTATAGTTACTACTTTGATCAGGCTTGCCAAAGGGACACCTCTCCCATATAACGAAAGTTAAGGCGGAACTACAAAGTGAAAACGAACCAAGTAAAAATAGTTCTACAAAAATAGGGATACTTTTCTGAAAATTTTTAAATTACGTACGGTACAAGACGAATAATAATTATAAACATTTCTCGTATAGTACAAGACACGAAAAATAAAAACGAATGCAATAAAAATATTTCTACGGCATTTTGGAAATATAAACGTCGATGCCTCACGTAGAATTCGCCGGCTCTTCATAAACGTTACTTAAATTACAAGTGTAAGCCTTAATTCTCCCGGTTAGTTGTGAGTTCATATCTCATCATAAAATTAAAAAATATATTTAATACTCGAGAATAAAATAACGACCTTAAATTGACGGTTTGTCACATAGTTCATATCTTGGCGTAAATCAGTCTCCATAATTTTTCACATACTGTTGACTTGTGTGTAGGAAGTAAACCAAAACTTTTCTTCACCAATTAAAAAATGCCAAAAACTTTCCCAACTATTCTTTTCTCAAACTTAATAGTTGTGCTTGTCCCATTTTAGAAAATGAACTCCTTTCTTTTTATGTAAAACACATTAGTTTAATTTCTCCAAGTAATGTGTTTTGGTTGAACTCCTAACTTTTGTTTGAGCTCCTGAAACTTTTCTCTTGAAAGTGCTTTTCTAAAAATTTCTGCTAGCTGATCATTTGTTCCACAAAATTATAGTTGCACTTCTCCGTCTTCAATTTCTTCTCTGATAAAATGATGTTTCAAAGCGATATGCTTTGTGCGGATATGATGAACCGGGTTCTTTGCGATTGCTATTGCTGGCATGCAATCGCAGAAAATTGTTGTAGGCTTCATTTTCTTTTCTCTAATGTCTTCAAAAATTCATTGTATCCAAATTGCTTGTGATATGGCTAAAGTGGCTGCAACGCACTCTACCTCTGTTGATGATTGTGCTATCGTTTGTTGCTTCCTTGAGCACCAACTAAACACACCTGAACCAAGTGAAAAATATATTCGAAGATACTTTTCAAGTCATCAGTACATCCTCCCCAATCACTGTCACATAATCCATGCAAATTTATATTTGTATTTTCACATACTTGATTCTAAAATCTTTCGTAGCTTGCAAATATCTTAAAATTATTTTACCAACTCCCATATGAATCTGAATAGTGTGCATGAACCTTAAGTGTAAACTTGCAGAAAACATGATTGTTAGTGCAAATATTGCGAAATTTAATCTATATGATCTCTTTATGTTTTGGTGATGACAAACATGTAACTTGTAAAACGTAACGTAAAGTGCGCAAGTTACTCGTAATCACAAATCATCAATGCATACATGCATCTACATCTCTCAAAGCCTCAAGTCTACATCAAGACGGACATTGGTTTACACCCGACGTAAATCACATAAGGTATGTACAAACAAACATTAAACTTGTAGGATGATCAAAGAAATAAATTTTTGTCTTAAACTTTACATTTTTATAAATGTAACAAAACACGATCTCAAAAATTAATTAGACATATTATTTTTGAATTATAAAGGAATGTTTTATGTGGTTATTATTTTAAAATTAAAATATGGCCATTTTCCCCTCTTAAACAAGTCTGATTTTCACCAGATAAATATTTCACCACAAGAAGACAAAAACAGGAGCGTTTGTCGGGGCGGCCCCTATAAATACCCGGCAGCCCCCGTAAATGCCTGGCGGCCCACTAATATATTTGGGGTTGTCACTTTCAGACAGACAGTTTTCAGCTCCTATAAATAGTGGGTCACTTCCAACTATTTTTACAACCTCTTGAACAGATTTCTTTCAGTTCTTTCTCTATCTAGATCTTACTAAATCTCTCTAAATTCTTTGATCATTAAACTTGTTTAATCTTGTTTAAATGTGATCCAATCTTCTATCCTTTCCTTCTTCCCTCAAGTGCAAGAGAAGAACTTTCATCATCGTCAAGATACAAAGTTATGTAGTCTAGTTAGTCCATTTGTAACACTTGTTAAATATACAACGAGTCCATGTCTTCCAATCTTTAGTAGTGTGTAGATCCGAATGGTGTATATATTCAGAAGGGTTGATTGTGTGTTGGTTAGTATTTTAGTCCTCAAAATACATTGGTGAAGTGGTAGATTGGTTCTAGCTAAGATTAGGACTCGACATTTAGCTTAGTGTCGAAAAATAATGTAAGCGATGCGGTTTATGTGTTTAGGCCATAAAACACAAGGTTTTTTTTATGTTGGGCCATAAAACATAACGGGCTTGGTTGTACCCGAAGAAGAACTCGACATCTAGCTTAGTGTCGAAAAATAATGTAAGCAACGTTATAAGGGTTTCTCCGCCAAAAGGGAGCTTGTTGATTAGTGAACTAACTCTCGAGATGGATACTAGGAGACTGGAGTAGGGCGAAGAGGAGCTTCGTGACAGAACAACTATAAACCACCGTGTTCGGTTTGCATTTTATTTTACCTTTCGCTTTACTTATTTCTTTACATTTATCGCTTTACCTTTATACTTGCATTGTGATCATGATTGTGTGGATTGTTGTGTATATCATGTTACTTATGATTATGTAGTTATTTGTAGTAAATATTGTGAGTGTGGTTGTATTGTTAGAATATGTATTTGTAATTGTAGATCTATAATCAACACTTCTCATATTGCGTCAAACTTGATTGGTGATTTGATACAAAAGATTTAAAGTTTTTAATTGAAAACGTATTCACCCCCCTCTACAGTTTCCACAATTGGTATCAGGAGCCATGTCGCTCTAGTTTTCAAAACAAATGGTTTTTAAAATAGAGTACGATCCATGTATCAAATTACACATGAAGGAGGATTAAATATGAAAAGTGTTTTGTTGCTTGATTCTTACTAGTTTTGTTGTTAAATAACCTCGTATACTAGCTTGAATGAAAATCTTCTCAAAAAGCTTGGAAGTGTCAATATATATCTTTCTATGTCCTAAGTGTAGAAATAATGTCTAAAACACAAAATTTATGTGCGGGAACAACTTCTTAAAGTCATGTGTCCTTCCTTTAAGTCACCAAATGATTTTGTATAAAAAACATATTTTTGGGTCAATGGTGGCGGTTCCCTATTTGTTAGGGCGGCCCAAATATATCTGGGTGTCGTCACCTTTCTGGGGGCCGTTTTTCTGTTTTGTCAGAATTTGACAAACTTTGAAAAATCATATAAAATCAACCGTAAGTCCGTAGAAGTCGTTTCACCCGTCATTTAAAAGGTAATTGAGTCTACTTTCATTTAAAAATACTTTTAAGTCATTATTCCAAACTTAAGTTAGTCAGAAATACAAAATACTACAAAGTGGTCAATACTTTATGTTTCGTTTTGACGTAAAACTTGTAGTTTACATTTTCTTTCAAGTCAAGCATTTCTAGTCAATGTATCTTTGAATAACGGTATATTTATTTTTTCAAAATATTGATCTTGATTAGTTTTTAAAATGGGGAGGAAACTATTTTATTTTTAAATAACAAGTATACATTGTTGTATCTAATACACAATACGACGACGAATATCTTCATGTGCATACTAAATGATTATGTGTATTTACTTGTATCTTAATGTTGTTAATAGATATTATTAAGTGAGCATTGCTACTTGTAATTGAGCTACTTATATATCTAAACACATGTGCCATATACGCTGTTTGTGTGTTACTAGCATTCCGGATTATGCCTAATAGGAATTTCGCTAGATCACTTGCGTTAAGTTGTAAAATTATTTGTGCATTGCATATAGGCATAGATAACTATATTTACAAATGTTACATAAACATCTTGTAAATCATTTTGAGTGTATTAACCCACTTAGGATTGATAGTTTAATAGTGTGTCAAGTATGTTGGAAAATATTTTCATAAGATCACACGTTAAAACCCGTCACCAAAATATTTCCAACACGTTAACTCTCTTCCAACAAGATGTCTAAATCTTTTCATCGTCTTGCCTTGTTTGACCTTGGGTTGGTTAAACAATAAAAAGGATTGTATTAATACGTTAGTAATTAAGTAAAACAAAATGTATTTTTAAACTTCGCTTGTGCTTGCATTGTTCTAACACACACACAATTTTTTTTATAATCATATAATATTTTATAAAAGATGTGTGTTGTATAAAAATTGTTAGAAAAATCATTTATATAATCATAATATGTCAAAAACTATGCACACTATACATAACAAAAAATAGTTTTTCGCACAAGCAAAATATATGACAATCTTGAAGTAAAACGTTTAACTTGTCATTATTCATCAACCTCACCTTACAACTAGTCTTAGGATTAATAGAACACACTATGAAAATATTTATTTGTTTTCTTTTAAAAGAGTGTTCGTGAGGGTTAAGAAAGATTTTGAATATATATCGATTCATTATTCAAGTTATGATTGATATTATTATCGAATCTAATTGACAAGTTTTCGAGTATGGACAAGAAATCATATTCTTATTTGTCTAGCTTTGAGATTATATCAAAATGTAACAAGAGATATTATCTTAAACCTACATACTCATTCACACTCGATTGATATGAAAATAACGACATCCTTTTTCAAGACGATAAGAATATGCATTGGATCATAACTCACACTTGTGTAAATGATGTCATATTGAGTCTACTTGTCAAATAGTTGTGTTCCAAATATTTGGCAAATATATGCATAAAATACATAATGAAGTAGGATTAACGACTTGAATATTTTGTCCAAAATATTTAAGTAATTTACCTTCCAATTCAATTGGTAAAGTTGTCATCTCCGAAAAACCAAACGTGAGTAAATACATAACATATATAACTTTTCTCAAACAATTCAAAAGCACAACTCGAAACTTAAAATTCTCTTCTCATCAAAACTTTCTCTTACTTTACCAAATAAGCATAATATATCTTCTTCACCAAGTGAGAACACTTTAACCATCTAATGTTAGGACTAGGAATAATTGAACATATTCCACAAACTATTATTGTGCCTTCTTTCAATAGGTGATCGTAAGAGGATTTTGAATATGCAAAAGATTATTAGTCAAACGATAATCAATCTCATTATTCAATCTAATTACAAAATTAGAATATGAATATGAAATCAAGACTAGTATTTATCTAGATTACAAAAATATCAATCAAATGACCATAGATATTTTTCCGAGTCTACATGTTTAACCATCATCAATTATTACATGAAACCACGAAGTCGATTGCAAGACAACAAGATTAGTCATCAAATTGCAACTCACACTTGCAATGAAGATGTTTCATTGAGTCTAAAGTGTTCAAATGTTTGTGTTATAAGCTATGGTCAAATTATACGTGCTAAACTTAACACACTCTAAGTAGGATTGACAACTTATAAATTTCCATCGGGAAACTCATAAGCTCTCCAACTTGATAAGCAAGACTTGGATGTCATTTCCGAAAACTCAAATCAAGAACCCTTATAACTTATATAAGCTTATCATAATAACCTAATGTCAACACCATCTCCCAAATAATGGAAAAATGATCCTTGCCCAAATTTGGCACTTCTACGGATCGATGGATCCTTTGTCCTAGATTCATCTTCGGTTTAGGTAGATCCCCCCTATGGCATTAGATTTAAACATCTTTTCTTGTTTAAAAGTCCAACATACATTTAACTAATCTTTAGTTAGTAATCATTATTTCTACAAAGAAACATTCACAATATCTATTATGGTAAGTAACCGTAATTGAATCTCTTTCTTAAAAGACATGCAAAGGTGAATTCTTTGAACACTCAGCATAGTACATCACACATTTTCACCCTTAAGCATACTAATAGGTTCTAGACGATTCATTCTTTCTTAAAATTACAACAACTTGCTTTCTCTCTCATTCACCCCTAGAATTCCACACATCTTGAAAAGGATTATGAGAACGAGAATTAAAGCATGTTAGTTGAGTCATGTTAGGCCATGTATGAAAAGACAATATAAATTTTATCTTTGCTACACTTCATTAGGAAAATATAGGAATTCTATTTTGTCTAACATGAGAATGACTACTGGAGAATCTATTGCACTAGAAATTCAATTTGACCTAACGGTTGAATTGCTTCCAAAGAGTGAAAGGGTTTCGTGTATAACCTATAAAATAGTCGTGTTAGCCTGAATTGAGCACCACTAATGATAGTCTCATATTCATTCTCTATTTTGATTAAATGGCTCCTTCTAAATATTATTAGTCAACACATATTTTTGGATGATTAGATAATGATTAGTAGGATGATTAGATAAACATTAGCCGTCTAGTCATCATTAGTTGTACATTTATTTTATTAGTTGTATTGTGGTTATTGGGCTCAAGCCTATCCATTTGTATCTATAAATATCCTCTATATTGGAGAGGAATAATCAAGGAATCAAATTAACCTTCAATATGGTATCATAGCCAGACTTTTCCTCCTAAAACTTTCTCCATAAAAACACGTCTTCTTCCCTCCTACCAAAATCTGTCGATATCCCCCCTCTAAACCCTAATTAACACAAATTATAATCGGCACCTATGGCTGTTGAAAATAAGTCGTCTAATCTTCAACAACTATGCAACCATTTTAATATAGGTTCTTGCAAGTTTGGAAACGGGTGAAAATTTTTACACGATCACCGAAATAGAGCGGGGTTAACACCTAGAACCTCCACTAATCGTAATACTGGTAAAGGGTTGTAGGATTCTACTTTTGGCCCAACCACATTTGGCTTTCAACAAGCTCGCCAGGCCCAATATCCGGCCCAATCCTGTCCTATGCACTACCAGCCCAGTCCTGCTGCACTTGCTACCCCTGTTTACTATGCCGACCCAATCCCAACGGCCTAACACGTTGCTCCTAACCAGTTGCTTAGGTGCATGTTGTCTAGATTGACTAAGGAGAAACCTACATTGATGGACTTTGCATCTCATTAGGAGTGCACACTAAGCAAGTATAAATTAGGTTTCTCCTTAGTCAATCTAGACAACATGCACCTCACATATGTGCTTTAAAGTTTCAAGATGATAACTTGCTCCCATGTAATGCAATTATATGTCTTCATGATTATCTTGATGATTAAAATTTACTTGCTTAGCTATTAAATGCATGTCTATTAAAAAGTTATTTGTCTTTTCCTAGCAAATTTAGATAAAATATCTCTTAACTTATCTAAATGACACATGCTCCTAAATGATAAATGCTAACATGTTTTTACATAACGATTGCATTTAAAATTCTCTTGTTTTGTATGCGTTATTTTACATGACTTACGTGTAAATTGTGCACCTACACTATGTTAGTCTAATGTATGACAATTAACATTTAAATGTCATATAGCCTTACACATTAATCTCGTTGATTATTGTGTTGATGCATGCTTAGATAAACTTGCATGCTTATATCTATATGTCTTATGCATCTAAGCATATATTTTCTCACACTAGAATATTTTTTTTCGTCCGTGCCACTAATCTAAATTTTCAAAAGAGTCATAAAATGGTCTTAAAACTCCTAGAGTCTTCCTTCACTCTTTCCCTTAATCATCATCTTCCTTTCTTCCAAATAATACACTCTTTGTCACAAAAAAGTTAGATACAAATGTAATACCCTTCCAAGTAGGTTTGATAACTTAATATTTCATCCGAAATATTCAAGTATCTTTAACTTGCGATCGGAAACGTTAAAGATCATATCCGAAAATCTCTATTCAAGCCTTTTAACAACATAAGTTAAAAAGCTCTCCTTTTCTCTTTGACGAAAATATTCTTTCTCTTCTACGAAACATCCTTTCTCTTCGACGAAAATATTCTTTCTCTTCAACAAAAACACTCTTCTCTTCGACGAAAACATTCTTTCTCTTCGACAAAACATTCTTTCTATTCGACGAAACATTCTTTCTCTTCGAAGAAAACATTCTTTCTCTTCGACGAAAACATTCTTTCTCTTCGACGAAAACACTCTTTCTCTTCGACGTAAACACTCTTTTTCTTCAACGAAAAACACTCTTTGTCTTCAACGAAAACATTCTTTGTCTTTCAGAAAATTATGATCATACCTCTTTCTTCTCACTCAATCACGTCTCTACAACCATATAGATGGTAAATTCTTTCCTCTACTATTTCCACTACCACCTTTAGACAACTTTATACCTCGTCATGTGATTGTTCTAATGCTCGAGAAGAGCTACATAACTTCGTGAGTGTAGTTTATCATACACTAAACACCATCTGTTTTGACAATGTCAAGCTCGTCGCCTCCATCTTCGTTTGTTTTTTTCTTTATTTATTTCTTTCTTTTGCGAACGAAACACACCGAAGATATGCCACCATTTCCTTCGGGACAATGTCCAAAAGGAAACATCTCTATTAGAAAGGTTGCGTCTAAAGATAACATCGCCGGCATTATTTCTTTACCCCTCAAGCGCGAATCGTTCAATTATCTTCGTCTAAGTCTAGGAATGATGGAACACATTCCCTAAATCTTTCTCTTGTTTTCTACTAATCTTGATTCTAATCTATTTTCTATTTCGTGCGTCGTGACTACTTAACTACTTCATCCGAAGTACTTTAAGTATTTTTAATTAGCTAAATGTAGATTAAGATATCACTTATTTCACAAAATTCGTCAAGCCCTAAACTCCTCTCTTGTTGGCGGTCCGGCGGCCCCCAGACTTATACTGGCGGCCCCCAGATAAATCTAGGACCGCTGGCAGCAGCTTGTAATACCATTAATTCTTTTCTAAATCCATAACCTAACACTTCCTCTCTTCTGTTACGAGCTGAAGTCTACTCTACACCCAAACCTATGCCCAATATCTCTTTATAGATCAATGGGTCATCCTCATATTCTAACACTCATAAGCATCGTTGCTTATGTTTTCAAGAGTCAAATGAATTTCATAATGGAATGCGTCTCATCCTCAAACTCAATCCTTACAATTACTATACTCACAATCTATCACTACACGTCCTCACATCTCGCAAAATGTCTTCTCTCACCCTAAATGGCATCACTTCTAAACGGTTCTTCTCACTTCTAATAGTCGTTTCACTTCTAATAACATTTCTACTTCTGACGTTTCTTCTCACTTCTAAACGTCCCTTTTCACTTATAATAAGTCTCCTCATCTCTAACGTTTCTTCTCACTTCTAAACGTTTCTTCTCTCTTCTATATCTCTTAACAACTTAATTATTTTATCCGAAATATTTAAGTAATTTACGAAAAGAATGTCACTCCTTTAAAAAATTTCCACTTTCTAGAAAGTGAAGAACATAAAGAAGATATTCAATCTTTAAGTGTTATTGAGTCACCACATTATTAAGTCTCTCATTATTCTTCCATCATGAAAGAACTACCACCTTATTTCACATACCCACCTTTCTTCCTCAACATTGTTAACCAACAAAACACCAAACAAACCTTTGAATTCTCAATCATCCACCTTTGTCTCGATAGGATCACATGCACATCAATTGTTAGTGCAAATGATATATCAGTCTTTTATAACAACCTCTCGTCAACACGTTCCTCCTTTAGTCTCTCTCATGCTTTCCCACTTTTTGGCTCTATGGAATCATTTTCATTCACATCCAAGAGCATATCGTCTCCATCCTCATATTATTTTTCTTTTTAACCTTTTAAAGTATATATTTTGGCATATCTCGCCAAGATATTAAGTAGTGTAAACCAATAAACGAATCCCACTCTCGTTTATTGAAAGTCGGTCGAATCTTAGTCCTTAAACGTACGTCTCGATTTTGTTTATTTCATCATTTAGATTGTTGATTGCATGTGTCTAGTCTCTATTTCTCTTTCAAAGTGTCATATTTTAGAATAATAACACCTATAAGTGCTTGTCTAGTTCCTTGGTGCCCCGAACAAGGGAGAGCATACACCGAGAGGGAGCACTTGCAAACGTTCTACTCATTTAAATTGCATCGAACTTCTTGAGCATCGATGGTAATTTATTTTATCCATGGATCCGTTAGAGTTAATATACAAGGAATGTAATTATCATGGGGATGCAATGAGAAAGGGGGAGCTCGAAGATATGTGGGTAAATATCATGAAGTTGATTAAACCGTGATGATAGAAGACTTCACTAGGATGATGCAAGCTCTCCTTTATAGGAAGATAGGATCGGGGATTGTCAAATACGATGAAGGGTTCATCCATACACTAAATACTTCACCTTATCTACTTCAAAAATGCCTTCAACCTTCAGGTTTTTCTTATACTTTCAACTTAGATACATGAAGTACCTACATTCCTATCATGTCTTCTTCTCATCTCTCACGACCTCTTCAAAATTATCCAAGAAACACAAAACCACCTAAACCTTATTCCTCATGTTTTCTTCTCATTCCTCCAACCTATATACTTGAAACACCTACCTCTTTCTCATTCTTTCAACCAATACACTCGAAGTACATACCTTCTTCTCTTGCCTACTTCTCATCTCTCATGACCTTTTCTAAACTATCCAAGAAACACATAATCACCTTCACCTTTATTTCTCATATTTTATCTTCATACCTCAAACCTATATACTCGGAGCACCTATCTTCTTCTCAAACCTCTAACCTATATGCTCCAACCATTATCCACATACTACCTTTTTGCTTCGATAAAAGGGGGAGAAGGAGTGTAAACGTGTTGATCCCACTTGAATGGATCTTGAATTCCTTAGCTTGTGTAAGGTTTAGTTATGCAAGATAAATCTTACACAACCATGATAGAAACTTTGTAGAATATATCAAAGATTATGCGAAATCTAATCTTTGATTAATAAGAAGAATTCTTCAATGAAACAGTAATTCTAATGAACATAATAATTCAACAATAAAAGCTCCAATATTATTATTATAAATAATACAAATACTCTCCTAGTATTAGGGTTACAAAACCTTGAAGCTATGACAATTCTATGAATGACTCGTTTTGATACATTAAACTCTATAACCTAAGACCTCCTTTTATACACCAAGGAGTCCTAGTTGATTTACAATATATTCCTAAAACATAGAATATTCTACATGATCTATTCTATAGATAACTCATACTTATCCCGTAAGTAATCTTGATCTTCAATCAATCTTTATCCTTTAGCAGTTGTAATCTTTCAGCAGTTGTAACTCTGTCAGCAGTTGTAACTTTGTACCAGCAGCATTAACTCTGAACATCAGCAGTAGTAACTTATACACTAGCAGCATTAACTGTGTACAAGCAGTAGTAACTACTTAGAATATTTTCTTCATTCTCTACTAGCAGTACTAACTTTACTCTAACAGTACTAACTTTACTCTAGCAGTACTAACATATACTAGCAGTACTAAGTTACACTAGCAGTACTAAGTTACAATATCAATAGTAATATATACTAGCAGTACTAACTACTTAGCATAATTTTCATTAAGATTACTGAGCAGCACTAAGTTTTGCTTAGCAGCAGTAATTCTAACCTTAGTAGTCTAGCAGTATTAACTTCCAAACAACATCAAGAAGCTTTTAATCCCAACGATCCTCCCCTAAACTTGATATTTATCTTCAAATCTCAAGTTTCTTCATTGAAAGCTTCATAATCACTAGGAGGATGCTTCCAAACACTTCATTATTTCTTGAGCTGCTTTGTCATAAGCATAAGAAGTTGATAACACATCTCATTCAGATGATCAGTTTAAAGCTTCCTATTCAGCATGTCTGTGATTGTAGCAGGTGTAAGGGGATATGTCTTCTCAACCAACATAAAGATATGCAAACTTTGAAACCTCACAAAGTGTACTCCATAAGAATATAATAATTTCTAAATCAGCACTCTGTTTTCTTGTAGATTTCTCCATACCATATCTTCTACATTAGGTTCAAACATTATCTTTAAATCACCCCATAATACTCTCTCATATCCTTCTTATGGCCTTGTTGATCCATGCTTAGCCTTTATTAATTTCCACAGAGTTTCCAAATCTTCCCTGTCAAAGCTTTTAAGCATTTGAATCATTGATGAGTACCTCTTTGAATTTCCGTCAGCTCTTATGATTTGATAGTAGCCAAGCTTTCCTTCTTTAATGATCTTCCAATCAACAATGCTTGGAGGCTTAGTAGCTAATGGTATAGCATCAACTGCTACTTCCTCTTCATCAGGAACAATTTCCATAAGCTTTTTCATCTCAGCTTCTTCTTGATCATCATCAATCTTCTGCTTCTTTGCATTCTCTTGTTCTAGCTCATCTCCTGCTCTCTTTAAGTTGCTTTCTTATGATATTATCTCACTGCCTTATGTTCTTACTTCACTACTCTTGTTGATCCCACTTGAATGGATCTTGAATTCCTTAGCTTGTGTAAGGTTTAGTTATGCAAGATAAATCCTACATAACTATGATAGAAACTTTGCAGAATATATCAAAGATTATGTGGAATCTAATCTTTGATTAATAAGAAGAATTCTTCAATGAAACAGTAATTCTAATAAACACAACAATTCAACAATAAAAGCTCCAATATTATTACAAATAATACGAATACTCTCCTAGTATTAGGGTTACAAAACCTTAAAGCTATGACAATTCTATGAATGACTGGTTTTGATACATTAACTGTATACCCTAAGACCTCCTTTTATACACCAAGGAGTCCTAGTTGATTTACAATATATTCCTAAAATGTAGAATATTCTACATGATCTATTCTATAGATAACTCATACTTATCTCGTAAGTAATCTTGATCTTCAATCAATCTTTATCCTTTAGCAGTTGTAATCTTTCAATAGTTGTAACTCTGCCAGCAGTTGTAACTTTGTACCAACAGCATTAACTATGAACACCAGCAGTAGTAACTTATACACCAGCATCATTAACTGTGTACAAGTAGTGGTAACTACTTAGAATATTTTCTTCATTCTCCACTAGCAATACTAACTTTACTCTAATAGTACTAACTTTACTCTAGCAGTACTAACATATACTAGCAGTACTAATTTACACTAGCAATAGTAACTAGCAGTACTAAGTTACAATATCAGTAGTAATATATACTAGCAGTACTAACTACTTAGCATAATTTTCATTACTAAGCAGCACTAAGTTTTGCTTAGCAGCAATAATTCTAACCTTAGTAGTCTAGCAGTATTAACTTCCAAACAACATCAAGAAGCTTTTAATCCTAACAAAACGAGTAACTTTTAAACTTTACTAAGTGTTATAATTTACATATTTTGTCATCATCAAAAAGGGGGAGATTGTTAGTGCAAATATTATGATATTTAATCTATACGATCTCTTTATGTTTTGGTAATGACAAACATATACCTTGTAATACGCAACGTAAAGTGCGCAAGTTAGTCGTAATCACAAATCATCAATGCATACATGCATCTACATCTCTCAACTTCTTAAGTCTACATCAAGACGGACATTGGTTTACCCCCGACGTAAATCACATAAGGTATGTACAAACAAACATTAAACTTGTAGGATGATCAAAGAAATAAGTTTTTGTCTTAAACTTTACATTTTATAAATGTAACAAAACAATTTCTCAAAAATTAATTAGACAAATTATTTTTAAATTATAAAGGAATGTTTTATGTGGTAATTATTTTAAAATTCAAATATGGCCATTCCCCCCCCCCCCCTAAAACAAGTATGATTTTCACCAGATAAATATTTCACCACAAGAAGACAAAAACAAGAGAGTCTGTCGGGGCGGCCCTCATAAATACCCGTCAGCCCCCGTAAATACCTGGCGACCCCTAATATATCTGGGGGCTGTCACTTTCAGACAAACAGTTTTCAGCTCCTATAAATAGTGGGTCACTTACAACTATTTTAACAACCTCTTGCACATATTTCTTTTAGTTCTTTCTCTTTTTAGATCTCACTAAATCTCTCTAAATTCTTTGATCATTAAACTTGTTTAATCTTTTTTAAATGTGATCCAATCTTCTATCATTTACTTCTTCCCTCAAGTGTAAGAGAAGAACTTTCGTCATCGTCAAGATACAAAGTTATGTAGTCTAGTTAGTCCATTTGTAACACTGTTACATATAGATCGAGTCCATGTCTTCTAATCTTTAGTAGTGTGTAGATCCGAATGGTGTATATATTCAGAAGGGTTGATTGTGTGTTGGTTAGTATTTTATTCCTCAAAATACATTGTTGAAGTGGTAGATTGGTTCTAGCTAAGGTTAGGACTCGACATTTAGCTTAGTGTCAGAAAATAATGTAAGCGACGCGGTTTATGTGTTTAGGCCATAAAACACAAGGTTTGTTATGTTGGGCCATAAAACATAACGGGTTTGGTTGTACCGAAGAAGACTCGACATTTAGCTTAGTGTCGGAAAATAATGTAAGCAACGTTATAAGGTTTTCTCCGCCAAAAGAGAGCTTGTTGATTAGTGAAGTAACTCTCGAGTTGGATACTCGAGGAGTGGAGTAGGGCAAAGAGGATCTTCATGACCGAACCACTATAAATTACCGTGTACGGTTTGCATTTTCTTTTACATTTCACTTTACTTATTTCTTTACATTTATCTCTTTGCCTTTATACTTGCATTGTGATCATGATTATGTAGATTGTTGTGTATATCAGGTTACTTATGGTTGTGTAGTTCTTTGTAGTAAATATTGTGAGTGTGGTTATATTGTTAGAATATGTATTTGTAATTGTAGACCTATAATCAACACTTCTCATATTGCGTCAATCTTGATTGGTGATTTGATACAAAAGATTTAAAGTTTTTAATTGGAAACATATTCACCCCCCTCTACGGTTTCCACAATGATGTCTGGCCTTGTGTCTGTAAGGTATAACAATTTCCCCATGAGACTTCGGTAAAGTGTAGCATCTACTTTACTTGAACCATCTTCTTTCATGAGCGCCTCATTGACAACCAAAGGAGTGTCCTTCAGTTTGCATTCCGACATGTCAAAATTCCTCAAAATCTTCTCGACATACTTTTCTTGACAAGCAAATACGCCGCCTTCGTCTTGATATATCTCCATTTCGAGAAAATGATTTAAAAGTCCAAAATCACTCATCTCGTATTTTTGCATCATCTCATTCTTAAAATCTTCAATCATTTTCTTGTTATTTCCTGTGAACACAATATCATCGACATAGAGCACAACAATTAAAATGTCACTTGTACCTTTATTTTTAACATTAAAGGTTTGCTCGCTCCTGCTTTGATCAAAACCTTTTTCTTTAAAATAACCATCGATCTTACTATACTACGCTCGCGGTGCTTGCTTGAGTCTGTAAAGAGCTTTCTTCAACTTGTAAACTTTTTCTTCTTTTCCTTCAACCTCAAATCCTTGAGGTTGATTAACATAAATTTCTTCTCTGTTCTCTGTTTAGAAATGCTGACTTGACATCGAGTTGGTATAGTAACTAACCTTTGTGGTATGCTAGTGAGGTGATTGCTTGAACTGTATCCATATAAGCAACTGGATTAAATGTCTCGTCGTAGTCAATTCTGGGCTGTTGTGAGTAACCTTTTGCAACTAGCATCGCCTTGTTTCTTTGAACGGAACCATCTGCATTGGACTTAACTTTGTAGACCCATTTGACACCGATGATGTCTTTGTCTAAAGGTCCGTCTGTGAGCTCCCATGTGTTGTTTTTTCAATAACTTGAATTTCGTCCTCCATCGCTTTCTTCCATGATTCCTCTCTAATTGCTTTTTCAAAACTTTATGGTTCTACATGAAAAAAATTAGCATTGTATATTTCTGTCAACGAACAAAATTTTTGTGGTGGTGGACTTTGAGATTCTTCATCAAGTTTTTTGCCAGGTACTTCGTCATGTGATGGTTGATTTTTTTAGTTTCCACATGTGCTTCATCCTGCATATTATTAGTGGGAAAAGTTTTACCTTTCTTTTTTTATTCTCCCAATTCCAGGAAGAATTTTCATCAAAAATTACATCTCGACTAACTATTACATTTTTTGTTTTTAGGCTACACAATATTATAAGCTTATGACTTGCTACTATAGCCTACAAAAATACACTTTTCACTTGTCTCGTCTAACTTATGTCTTTTTTGCTTTGGTATTTGAGAATAACAAACACACCCAAAAACTTTAAGATGTGTTACAAAAGGTTTTCTTCCATTCCACGCTTCAAGTGGAGTCTTGTTATCGAGGGATTTCATCGGACTTCTGTTCAACAAATATATCATCGTGTAAACTGCTTCTGCCCAAAATCTTTTTGTTAAAACTTTCTCGTGCATTATTGATTTCGCCATTTTTATAACAGTCTAATTATTTCTCTTGACCACACCATTTTGTTGAGGTGTGTATCGAGTTGTGAGCAATATGTGCATGCCTTCATCCTCACAACACTTGTTAAACTTTTTTGAGTTATATTTCTTTCCTTGGTCACTTCTTAAAATTTGATAAAACTCCCCATTTGTTTTTCGACAAATTTTTTAAACTTTTTGAAAATTCCAAAAACTTGAGATTTTTTTCTTGAAATAAATAGTTTGTCTCCCATAATTGCATCACAATGAAAATACTTGAATGTAAAGACACACAATGCAACAATCAAAATAATCCAAGCATTCTAATTCACCTAGAACAACATGCATAAAAAGTTGTCACCATTAAAGAGTGGTAGAGTTCATAGAGTTTTGTAAGTATAAATGTAAATGTTGAAACTCCAAAGATTAATAAAGTAGCATATGACCATTTTTCCAATCTTATAAAATCGCCCAAAAGATGAAAGAGTAACTGAGATACCAAAAGAGTTTAGTGGTTTATTGCTAATCGGCACGCAATAATAATAAATTGGTTCAGAAATTATTAGTGTTTAACAAGTAGTATGACATTGAGATCGTTTGATTTTATCAAAATGAATGGGTCACTATAAACAAATACAATAGCCTGGACAAAATATAGATAATAAATACTGTTTGCGCTAAGCTCATGAGCACCGAAACCTAAGTATACTAAAACGTGCTATAAAGTTAGTGCCCCCGGTAGGAAGGTGCATTGCCAGCACCTAGTTTTCCCGACAAAATGTAATGCGTCCAGTATTTGTACATTGTAGTGTTAGAGTGCGTGTTAGATTTTATCTACCTTATCACATACCCGTAACGGTGAGTTCTTCATTCCAAAAAGATCAATTCACATCCAATTCGCTAAGTTAGCTCCGCCTCAAATGACAACTCGTGTACCTCTCTGTCCCCCAAGAAATTAAGCAGGTTCATGATAGGGGGGACTTCATGGCAATAGAGTAAGCTTAGGACAAACCGATTCTTTAAAAAAGTGACAAATCTTCGACATAAAATTACTTGTGTCCAAAAGTTAAAAGTAACCAAAGTAGTTTCGTAAATAGCGTTTGAGTGCTCTTAATATTTCCAATTTAAGGTATCATCTGAAAGTTAATTGTAAATATGTCAATCCAAGAAGAATTTGAGTGTGGTAATTGAGATGTAAACAACTACGTAAACAAGTAAAAAAAAAAAAAAAATAAGTAAGCAGATGCGAATATGTATACAAAGTAAGAAACACAAGTATGTGAAAAATCAACCATAGTAAATTGTGATTTGAATAAGAATTGTACACTCAAGTAAGGAAAACCAACTGTGTGAGAATAGTATGTATAAAGATATTGTAAATGAATATAGTAAACAAGTTGTATGTAGCAAATTTGTATTCTCCCACTGATATTTGTAGAAGTAAATGTAAACAACAGATTTGAAAGACCGGGCATATAAACTCACACGATGGTAAATGTAAAAACAAGTGAAAGAGGGGCTATAAACTCACATCGATGATGAAGAACGATTGGCGGGAATGTACACATTGAGTACAAGACGAAACGGAAACTGAAATGGCTCGACCAAGAAGTTGCAGCTTAACTTAACGGCTAAGTCCCACTAGCCTAGGATGATGCGTTTGGGTTTTCCGATGAATGATTATGTCAACGCGACACGTTGATAAAAGATTTAGATTTAAGGTTGTAATAGTTTGGTGGTTGGTTAAATAAATAGTTTGAAAAATAAACGCAACGTATGCAATACATTCTGTATATTTTACATATGAACAATAACCATTACATAATTCATACCGTGAATTATATAACAAATATAGACAATCCAAAGATTAATGTGACGTATATAATGCGTTGCAAGTATTATATAAAATGCATGAATAAACAATTAAACCCAATTATTTCGACTACAATTTAATTAGTCTCTTATAAAACTTTTACAATAGTTATGGTGTTAATTTCTAGTTGACAATTATAAAATATATAAAATAATATTTTATAAGTTTATATTTTGTTTCCTCGACAGGTCGTGTCTAAAATTGTTGTCTCATTTGTAAAAGTATAGTTTTTGTTCGTTGCCCAGGTTATTGTATAATACAATTTAATATATCTTAAAAATATAACTTAGTCTCTTTTACTGGGTTTAAAATAATAAAAGTTTTAGTAAGACATTACTAAATATAAAAACTTTAGATAAATTTCATCATGACCTTTCCGTTCATAAAACGATTCCCATATTCATAAAATCTCAACGTTTTCCCTTAATCAATATATGTTGCAATTATTAGCGGGTCAATATTTCAAGCACCAACGTGTTTTAAATATAATATTTATGTGTTATTATATCTACCAAATAAATTAACAAATAACATATTTATTTAACCATTTAACCACCACAGTTAGATCCGATTTTTATATATAAATTTATATGTGAAATCATTTAATTTATTATCCCCTTGTATAAACCACACTAACCCATTTCTGTGGCTTACTTACTAAACCAAACGCACCCACAGCTGTTAAACAGCCATCCAAACACACCCACTGTGTCTTAAACCCAAAACCAAACAGCCCTTAACGCAGATCCAAACGCACACTTGTCGCTAAAGACAGCAACCAAACACGCCCTTATGTGTTTTTTCTGATAAACCAAACGCTCCATTTGTATAACAACTAACCAAACGCAGCCTCTTGCTGCTAAACCCGCAACCAAACGCACCTAATTGGTTTACTCGAAACCCAACGCACCATGGGGGTGTTCCTGCATAACCAAAACGCACCCTTATTCTGGTACGAGCAAACGACCACACCCCGGTGGGTGCCTCAGTAACCCAACGAGCACCCATGGCTGCTATTATCAAACCGGACGCACCCTAGTCCATGTAAACCAAAAGAAAACGCATCCTACTCCGTATAAGTGCCAAACCCACGCACCCTTGGTGGTGATATACACAGCCCAACGCACCATAACTGATGGAAATACAAACCAAACGCGTCCCTAATCCGTATTTCAGTCAACCACACGACGAGAACCAACGCACCCCGGTCGACTGTTATAAACACCAACCGCACCCTGGTGGTGCTGAATCGAGCAAACAGACGCGCCCTATGATGCGACTGACGAAACCAAACGCATCCTGCTGCGTGAAGACCAAACGCATCCTATTAGTGTGGTTTATAACAACCAAACGCGCCCTTGCTGGTGCAACTAAACGAACACACCCCTTTAGTTTCTATACCCAGCCGCACGCACCCTTTTTTTGGTGGTGTAGTGGGCCGGTTGTAGAGGGTGATTTCGGCGAGGGTGGTGTCGTCGTGGAGGAGATGGAGTTGGTGAAAGTGAGGTGGAGATGGAGACGATGAGAGGGTGGTGTATGGCATGGGATAGTGATGGTTGTGAAATACCGCCGGATAGTGGCCGGAAAATATGGGAGGCGCCGGAAAGATTTTGAGAGAGAAGGGAGGAAGTATATAAAAGTGTGGCTAGGTTTTTGATAAAAAGAATGAACCCTAAATGGGTGACATATTTATACTAGAAAGTTTTCAAAAAGAAAATATAGCAAGTGTTATATAGTATAGGGTTAACTTTATAAATACCATCACGGGGACTACAAGTGTAACTTTCGATAATTAATGGTTCGGGGCTCGTTTAGGCTCGTTAACGGACGATTAAAAATACGAAAGTGGCGCCATTGTTTTCTAAATAATTTTTCCAACAAAATGAGTACTCACTCGACTATTATTTTATAAATATTTTTATAAAATATATTAAAATGATTATTATTTATTAGTTTGGTACTATTAAGTGTTGCGAGCAAGCTTTGTCTGTAAAGTTAAAACTTTATTTTGAATATTCGCGTTTTTAAACAAACGTTTTTGAATGAAATATTAAACGGTTTATAAAATACTTTTTATTTAATAAAAAGTAATAATTAAATATAAATTTAATTATTTTGGGTCGGTACGCGTTGTGTTCAAGATTTTTGCGAGGGCA
>BQNB010053776.1:0-30524 GCA_026074375.1 Tanacetum coccineum | reverse complement strand
CCGGTGGGGCTTGTTGTTGAGGACGGTTTTGATTTCGAGATTGAGAGCGAGTGCGCATGCACTTAAACTATAAAAAGAAATTTTACACTAATTTTTTTTTGTTTTTTTTTTCAACAATTTTTCACAATCTATTTTAATAAAGGACAACGAGATAAAACACTTAAACCTAATAATCAAAAAGCTTCATGGTAGCTCTTTAAAAGAATTAACTTTTAAAGGTGAATTGTACGTCGCTAGTGACACAAAAGGCAAATTTTTGATTCTTTGGTTCGGGAAGTTATTAGTGGATAATACCTTAGTTGAAAGTATTATATGTTGTTGTTCTTTTACCAACTTGATGATTTTTATTGATAATTAAGGACAATTTTTTTATATTTTTGATTTTTCTTGATTTTTTTTGGTTTATATATATATAAATATACTAATAAAAGAAAATGAAAAATATTTTTGTATTTTTGTTTTTTATAAAGAAAATAACTCCACAAGGAAGGATCTTCAAAGCACTAATTGTCAAACTTCGAAACGACAAACGTTTATACACTCCTCCCCGACAGCGGCGCCAAAAATTGATTGCTGTGAATTCAACCCTTTTTATATATAAATAAATATATAATACTTATAAATATATAACAAGGATCAAAATCCACAAAATCAATGAAACCGAGAGTAGTATAGGATGTTCCCAAGTCGTAGTCCCAACGAGGAGTGAATTGGAAAGTCGAGAGTCGGTTTGGTATTTGATGTTTGAATAGAACAAGATTTGGATTGGATTTCTAAATCTACGGGAAAAATAAAGCAATCTACACTAAAAACGAGAAAATTACACAAATTATACTAAAAATGAAAACGGGAAGCTAAAACGACACACTAAAAACCCTAATTTTTCAAAATTAAGCCTAAATTGATTTTTTCACTTTTAATGGACTTAAATTGACAAAAAAGGAAGTTTAAAGAAAACTAGAACGAAAACGGAGCTAAATTAAGCTGAAAACGCAAAAACGAGACCCGGGCCCGAAACCCGAGCTTTAAAAATTAAAATTTTACAAAAATGACCTTACGAAAGTTTTTCTATTTTTCCTAGATGAAATATGATAAATTAAAATCTTCTAAAAAAGAAAAATATTTTTTTGATTTTTATTTAATTTTTAATTAATTAAAAACAGATTTAAAGAAAATAAATGATAAAAAATAGTAAACAAAATGGGAAAAATCCCAAAAAAATGCAGAAAAATAAATTAAGGTGGGCTGGTTCTAAGAAAAATAAGCTGGTGGTCCCAGCTTATCAAATAAGCAGCGAAATAAGCTAAAAAGGCTTATGGGCTTATTGGGCTAACAAGACCATATATAATTAATTGTGCACACTTAGGTTGGATGAGCTATTGAAGCAAATGGTTAACACGTATGGCATTTAAACGAGAGGTCAGGGGTTCGAGTCCCACTTTTTATATTGCTACAGTACTTTTTTTTTACAAACTTATTAAACACATATAAGTGAACATTTTTTAAAACTACAACACTTTTTGAAACTTATCAAATAAGCAGAAAAATGAGCAAACAAGTTGGCAAATTACACTATGGCTTAAGTCACAAAACTTAGCTAAACTGTTAAGGCAATTTTAAGAAAAATAAGCTCAAGCTGAGTACAAATAAGCCAAGACAGGTTTACTACCTAACCTAATAAGCAAAAGGGCCAAAAATAAGCTAAGGAAAGAAAAGCAAATAAGCTAGAAAAGGGATGGCAGAAGCTAACTTTTTCTTTTAAAACTAAGGCAACAAGAGCTAAACTGCTAGCTATTTGTTAAGATAAATAAGCAAAAGAAAATTGAAGGCAAGCAAAAAAAACAGATAACTATGGGCCCTAATAACAGGGAACTTACTAATCTTAATAAGCAGGCTAACAGCAAATAAGCACAAAGAAATAAGCAACTAGCAGGAAAAATAAGCAATAATACAAGGGAGTTTACACTAAATTAAACTAAGGCAAGAAACTAAGCTAACTAGGGGGCTTATAAGGGGAAAATAAGCTAAGGCAAGGTAAACTAACCTAAGGCAGATGGGTACCTAAGCCTAATAAGCTAGTCTAACTTAAAATAAGCACAAAGGATAAGGGAAATAAGCCATAAAATCTAAATAAGCTATAAGCCTACACTGCCAACAACCCAGGCCAAAAGGCACTCTTATGGCTTAAAGATAAGCTGCCTAGAGGGTGTCTTAAGGCTTAAGGCTTAAAAGGCTAAAGGATGAGCTTATAGGATTTCTAGAAAATGCAAAAATCTAAGTATAATGATAAAAAAAATAAGCAAGAAAAAGGGGTTAAAAGAATGGTGCTAGCACCAGGGCACCCTTTGTGGATATAAAAAGGTCAAAAAGGCAGGCTTAGAAATAAGCCCCCAAATAAACTCAAATTTAAAAACTTATTAAAAACAGATGGACATAAGCTTTAAGTGATCTTGTGTGCAAAATTTTAGAGCTAAAAAACATTTAAACCATCTGGATTTTTTTGGATTTAGAAAGACAGTTTAGGACTCAAAAAATGGCTTAAAGAAATGACAATTTATATAAAGACACAAGAGAACCAAAAGAGTTTTTTCACCACTGCATTTGACACTTGAAAAGGACTCAAACAAAGACTAAAAACAGGTTTTCTAAAAGCTTAATCAAAGAAGCTTATAAATTATTTTTGTGATAACAGTTTGTAAGACAAATTAAGAGAAACTTAAAAACAGCCTAGAAAATTCAAAACAACAGATTCAAAACACCTAAGAAATGATTGTTAAAGATAGGCAAATGACCCAAATGGGTCTTTAACCCAGTTTGACCCGTTTTAACCCTTGTACCAAACACCCCCTTAAGTATAGAAAACTCAAGTTATCTTTTACAGATTAAGAAAAACAACTTATATAAAAACTTAAAAGACTTAAAAGACTATAAATAAGCTTGAACAAACAGTATTTAAAAGCAAATAACTTAAATGACATGATTAAAGATGAAACAGTAAATTTGCAAGAAATTAAAATGAAAAAAATTTAAATGACTGAATTAAAATGACACTTTAATTAAAAGACAATATTAAAAAGGTACAAAGATTTCAGTTTACAAGCTTTTGCCTTGTATACAAAAATTCGACACCAGAAAAATGAAAAATACAAGCTATATTTTATACTAAACTATTCTAGGTCTTTACTTGCGACTGTGTTTCTTGTGCTTTCTATGTGAGGGAGAAGCTCAAAATCATCCTGGCCCTTCATCTTTACTTGGAGCCCAATCACAAATCTCAACCCTTGATCTTTTTGTCTTCATTCTTGAAATTTTGATATTACAAGTTGTTGCTTTTATAAAAATTCGACACGGCAGGATATGAACTACACAGTAACTATCTATACTAAAACCTAGGGTCTTCACTTGTGCTTGTTTGCTGAGTGAGTCCAGGCTTTTGTTTCTTGTGTGTGCAGAATCCAAAGTCCATCCTAGCCATTAAAATTTCTTGGAGCCCAAGTCGAATTGATCATAACCCTTGATTTCATATAGCCAATGGGCTATTTAGGGATTGCCAGCTTGTCCTTGTTGGTTTGTGAGTTGGGGGAGAGTTTTAATGAGTTTTTGGCTAGCGGTGAACAATAAACGAGGAGGAGGGGACAGGGAGGCGTGAACAGTGGAGATGAGGTTTTAGCGGGTTGTTCTGTTTTGAGTTTATAAGGGCAGGTGAAAAGTTGGGAAAATTGGGCAAACAGAGTCACTCATGGTGTATTGTGGTTTTGAAGATAAGGTCCTTTGGGATGTAAAACAGTTTGGATGTTTTGCATGATTTTAGTCCTCCAACGTGTATATGGTTTTTAACACTGATGGTCCTTGTGTGTTAATATAAATCAAGGAAGGTTCCTAGGGCAAGTAGTCAAGTGGTAACAAAGGTGTAAGGCTTTGTTCCCTTGATATTTGCCAACCCTTGATATTTAGGGCAAGTAACATGCACCTAGATATTTGTTGGTCCTATCTTCACCAAATTCGGCCACATACTCATATATGGGATGATATTTTGATTATTTTGTGTATTGGGTATAATCGTGGGTATTTGTTTAAGCGTAGTTAGGTTTTGGTGCTTCCGGGAATGCCGAAACGCATTTTATCGCGAAACGTAAGCATTTTACGTAACCAATAAAAATAAGATGAACAAAGTTGATAATTATCCTCATAATAATCATTTAACACTTGCTTGATGTAAACATTTAATCGTTTAATGCCCGTTTACATTGAATGATCATTTTTAGTTTACGCGATTTAGCTTAACGATTACGATTTAAGAGCAAACACGTAAAACCCTAAAAATAAATTGTGAATTACATAACGTCGTACAATGACCTAAAACACGAGGTGTTATAGTCTTCCCCCGTTAAATGAGCCTTGTCCTCAAGGCTTATGACACGGCACTTGACGACGGTGCGGTCTTGGTGAAAAGGTGTGGATATTTCTTCTTGAATTGATCTTCCCGTTCCCATGTAAACTCAGGACCTCGCCTAGAGTTCCATCGAACCTTGACAATTGGGACACGGCTTCGCCTCAATTGTTTGACTTCGCGATCCATGATTTCTATAGGCTCTTCAACGAAATGGAGCTTGTCATCCACTTGGAGTCCTTCCAACGGAACGACTAATGGATCGTCAGAATAACATTTCTTCAAGTTGGATACATGAAACGTATTGTGGACCCTGCTCAGCTCTTGAGGAAGCTCAAGCTTGTAAGCAACGGCTCCAACCTTTTTCAACACCTTGAAAGGTCCGACATATCTGGGGTTTAACTTCCCCCGTTTGCCAAAACGTACGACCCCTTTCCAAGGCGAAACCTTAAGCATAACTTTATCTCCAACTTGAAACTCCATCGGTTTACGCTTTAAGTCGGCGTAGCTCTTTTGTCGATCGCGAGCGGTTTGAATCCTTTGTTTAATCTGGATGATCCTCTCCGTTGTTTCTTGCACTAATTCTGGACCAGTGAGTTGAACTTGTCCAACCTCGGCCCAACACACGGGTGAACGACACTTTCGACCATAAAGTGCTTCAAACGGTGCAGCCTTAATGCTAGCATGATAACTGTTATTGTATGAAAACTCGACTAATGGCAAATGTTTAACCCAACCATTTCCAAAGTCGATTACGCAAGCACGTAGCATATCCTCGAGAGTTTGGATGGTTCTCTCGCTTTGTCCGTCGGTTTGCGGATGATATGCAGTACTCATATCCAAACTTGTACCCAAAGCCTTCTGAAGTGACTTCCAGAAATTTGATGCGAACCGAGGGTCACGATCACAGATAATTGAAACAGGTATTCCATGCTTCGTGACTACCTCCTTTAGGTACATTCTTGCCAGTTTATCCATAGGATCCGTTTCCCTCATTGGCATAAAAATGGCAGACTTTGTAAGTCGGTCAACGATCACCCAAATAGTGTCATAACCTTGTGACGACTTAGGAAGCTTTATGAAAAAATCCATCATGATGTTGTCCCACTTCCATTGAGGTATCTCGGGTTGTACTAACAAACCCGATGGTCTCTGATGTTCGGCCTTAACCTTAGCACAGGTCAAACATTTGCTAACATAGGTGGCGATGTTAGCTTTCATATTGGGCCACCAATATAGTTTCTTCATATCCTGGTAATCCCCCCCCCCCCCCCCTCTCCCCTCCTCCTCCCCCCCCTCCCCTGTCAGATCCCGGATGAATAGAGTATTTAGACTTGTGGGACTCGTGAATGATCACAGTCCTTAAATTCGCATAACATGGTAAACCAACTCCTCGCCATTTAAGCACATAGTTTCCATCTGTGCGTGTTCAACCTTTTCCGTTCTAAGTTTCTCCGGATCTTTTGAATTCTCAACCAATATACCTCCAACATCCTCCTTCTTGACGTTCTCCGGTTTTCGTGCTTCAGTTTGAGCTTTCAAGATTTGCTTAGGAGAGCCAAGCCAATAGTCATCACTAAGGCCCGAACCCTTTGTGGTTCTCGTTCCTTCCTGCTCAGAGCACAGCAACAACATTCGCCTACCCTGGAGTGATAACGAAATTTCGCAATCGTAAATCACTCAGCAACTCTAACCGCGACGTTGCTATATTAATTCCTTCTGATCAAGAAATGTGTTGTAAACTTTTGGATCAGTTGAACACAGTGCAACTTGGTTCCGTAATGATTGTGCTCCAAATTTTTAGAGCGACACTATGCCCAAGTTCTAAATCATGAGTCGTATAGTTCTTTCATGAATTTTTAACGGCGTGTTGCATAAGAAATCAACTTTTCTCTTTTGCATAAACACAACGCCCAAAACCTTCTTTGAAGCATCGCAGTATGCGATTGAAATCTTTGGCTCCCTCAAGGTAAGGCCAGGATTGGTGCACTGCACAGCTTCTGTTTCAACAGTTGAAAAGCTGCTTCTTGTTTATCGCCCCAATCAAACTTGACACCTTTCTAGGTTAGTTTGGTCATTGTCTTGGCGATCCCTTTTCTTTGAAAAACCCTTCGGATAATCTTCTAACATAGGCGCAAAGGCCCAAAATTGGGAATATCTGTTGGTGTTTTTGGAGTTGCCCATTCTTTGTAGATTAGATCTTGGCAGGGTAACGTGAAATACCCTAGACAGTCAATCAGTGACGAGAAATTGTACCTGGAGAATCAGAATTCACACTTGGAGAACTTGGAGTACAATTCTTCTTCTTAAGCAATTCAAGACTCTGCATAAGGTGTTTCATGTTTCCTTCTTTTTTTTTTTTTTTTCTTTTTTTTTACTTTTGGAGTAGATCTAAATGTCATCGTGAAGACAATTACAAACTTGTACAAGATACGGTTTACAACACCGGTTCATAAGGTCCATGAACACGGCCGGTGCATTAGTCAAACCAAAAGACATGACTTAGAATTCATAGTGACTGTATCGAGTCCTGAATGCAGTCTTAGGAATTTCTTCTTCTCGAACTCTCAACTGGTGATACCCTGACCTCAGATCGTTCTTTGAATAAATACTCGACCTTGCAGCTGGTCGAATAGGACATACCGATCCTTGGCGAGTGGGTAGCGGTTCTTCACTGTCAAGTTTGTTCAATTCCCTGTATTCGATGCACTCGAATAAGACCGTCTTCTCTTTACAAACAGATTTGGAGCTCCCAGGTGGAGGAACTTGGTCTTATTAAAGCCTTTGTCCGTAAGTTCCTGTTGTAGTTGCTCTGCTAGATCTTATTTCGGCGGTGCTAATCTATTTGGTGCCCGTGCTACAGGTGTAGACCTGGTATCCAAATCGATTCGAAAATCCACTTGTCGAGTGGGTGTGTATACTGGCAAGTCCTCAGAAGAATTCAGGAAATACTTGAACAAAAGGCACATCTTCTAAGTGTTTCTCACTTTGAATTGTCTCGTTCTTGGTTGGATGATATTTGCTTAAGTATACGTGACATCCCTTCATTAAATACTCTTGAGCCTTAGTACACGAGATGATGTTTAATCGGGTCCCGTGTTTATTGCTGCTTCCGTCACCACGAACGATTAAAATTTCGTCTCCAAAAGGAATACGAACGATCTTTTCCGCACAGACAATAACAGCATGGTACTTTGCCAACCAATCCATACCAATTATCACGTCAAAACTACCTAGTTCTACGGGCATTAGGTCTATGTTGAAAGGATGATTTAAGAGGTTTAATGTACAACCCCGGATAATAGTGTTTAATCTAACTATTTTTTTTTTTTTTTTTTTTTTTTTTTTATTTTGTTTTTTTTTTTTCTTTTTTTTCTTTTTTTTTCTTTTTTTTTTTTTTTTTTTTTTTTTTTTCTTTATTTTTTTTTGTTTTAGCCCGTCGGCTTAGTTCGACATTATAATTATGATTCTATGCAGTCGGAGTGATAATAATTAGAGAGCTAAATGCAGTAGATACAAAATCCTATCGGGCACCGGTATCAAATAAAATAGATGCATATCGGTTGTTTAGGAGAAACGTACCCGTGACGACATTGTTGTCCGGGTTTGCCCCTGCATTGCCCACGGCATACACCTTTGCCTGAGCCTTGGCATTTCCAGCCTGATTACCCCGGTTGTTGTTGTTCTTCAATTTTGGGCAATCCTTCTTGAAATGCCCTTGAGCACCACATTCAAAACAAGCCCTCTGATTAGCCCCAGTGTTGACATTTAGGGGACTCCTGCAGTCACGACCTAAATGACCAAATCGGTTGCACTTGCTGCATTTGGGAGCACAAGGACCCTCATGGTGATAGTTACATTTTGGATCACAAAGGTTTAAGCCCTCCGTATGGTTCTATCTCCATTTACTGTGGTATAAGCTCTTCCAGTGTTTTGTCTCGTTTTTGTTGCTGATTCTGGTGTTCCTGGCAGTGTCATCAGAATTTTTTGTTGATCAGCCTGACGTTCTGCCCAAGTGTTGATCTTCTTATCTTGAGTTTAGTGGCGATATATATGGCTTCCTGAATAGTTTTTGGATTGGTTGCCATCACACTGCCATGGATCGTGGTAGGGCAGGCCACCGACATATTTCTCGACTGGTACTATTTATTCGGAAACATCCGATCGCATATTGTTGCCAGTTCTTGGATACGTTGGCTATAGGCTACCACATCGTTACCCTTTACCATTCAAATTTCCACATTTCGAACTCCATTTCTTATTTCGCCCCTTGGGCTGTATTTGTATGTCATCATCTTTTTCAGTGTCCTCATTGGCCGTCTGAATGGGTAGCTTTCAGGAGATACGTGGTCTTAACATGGGAGTTCCACCATGTAAGAGCATTTCCTTGCAGGGTACACGTAGCAAATTTGACCTGGCATGCTACTGTATGGCTTATTGCTGTAAACAGACTCTATCTTTTCAAACCACTGAGTGAGTCCACAACTCACCTCAGTGCCCTTGAAGTTCAAAGGGTTGGCATTTTAGGGAAGGGGGGGGGGGGTGTTTTTTCCGGGTAGGTGCATTCACGAGCAACTGCACAGGCCTTTGGCACCAGTTCCTAAAGTAATGGATATCATCGCCATTTCTGGTTGCATCACGTGCTGCCTGCTGCTGTAGTAACGCCTCTCGTGTAAATCATTGCATAAATTTGGGCATTGGTGACAGATGGTACGTGGTTTGAGTGTCTGTGACTGGTGTTGGTGGTGAATCTAGGTTTAACTCGTGGTCTTTCCTTTGGTGCCATTATTCTTTAAATCTACAAGAAAAATATATGCCCGTTAGATTGCATATAAAATCATAACTATGACATAACATTTACACATTAAATAAAAACGAGATAATCCACAGTGTAATGTACAACTGTTATTGAAATTAACAATTGTTAACCTAATCGACATTCATTTTATATAAATTCGATTTTATAGATAACATAAATCGTCCATTTCATATATAACTTGGAGAAACTTTTAATGTTCGGTTAAGATTCATGATGATTAATACACTTAGGTTACTAGAAAATAGAAACAACCTAAGCCATACTAGCCGGGGGATTTTACCCGTAACAACTAGTATTGCTGTACAAGGTAGATAAATTACCTGAACAAAAGACTGTACTGGGTTAGCTAAACAAACAAAAGATCTATACAGTCTGCTAGCTGGGAATTAACCCATAATATTAACAGGCTGCATTGCATAGCTATAACATAAACTATCTTAGGAACTGCACCAGCCTCTCCTGGTGCATCAGGGTGTGCCGGACCTTTAGCGGGTCCATGCTGCCTCTGAAACTCGACCATTTGTGTCTGTAGTCCTTTCAGCAACCTCATGTTTAGTCAATGAACCTGTCATCTTTGTGGTCTGATGTCATATAATCTTGAATATCACCCTCTGTCATACCTGTGATCTGCTGACTGTAACTTTGAAATCAATGCACTCTGCACCACTACCGTAGTACGTAATGACATAACATCTGAACGTGCATAGTCGCTAGAATCCATGGATAGTCCCCAAGCCTCACAAGCCATCTTAGCCTCTCTCTCTATCATTACTGCTAAACGATGATGAATAGGCCTATCCCTATACAACAAGTTGACTCGGGCTCTTAGTAGAGACCGGTCATATTGAGCATCCTCCATAATACCATACATGCTGGTAGTCTCCTCCTTAACAATGGTAGCTAGATCGGTAACCCTCTGATTGACCCCCTCTACGGTGGTCGGTGCAATCTCATCGATGGCTCCTACCAGATTATCCCATGTATCCGTAATGTCATAGTCTAACTCCCTAGACGTCGAACATCTAGGAGGGACATCAACCATATTGACAAATCCATAAAGGTCCTCCCTCGCAATAGAGTATGGGTCATTTATTTTCTGTCCTCAGATATGGTAGGTCTATCCTGCTAGCTAACACCTGTGTTGATACTTCTCCACGCAATCACAGACTAGGGGTGGGAGAAGCAAAACGCACCCTCTTCCGAAGAGGTAAACAACTCTCAGGAATCTCAATATGAGTAGGGCTATTGGGTGTTGGTGATGGTATCCTGTGTTCCTTAGTAATGGAGATGAATAGTGGAGTAAGTGGTGATGGTGGTGGGGTAGTTAAGGCAAGAAGTCTCTTGACCTCTTCCCTAGGAGGAAGTGATATAGATGGCTCATCCCGGATAGATATCTTAGCAGTTATACGGTGTACAGGTGGGACAAAGTCGGCCAAAGCTGGGTGCTCCTCCTCCTCCTCATCATCATCACTGTAAGCAGGGTCAGTCAGTGGATACTTCCTGGGATCCTCATCTGGAATAGACTTAGGAATGTATCCTGGTAACTCAGCAGTAGGTGAGGTAGCAGCATGCAATGGCTGTCCTCGGCTAGAAAGACATCATCTCGGGTGGTATAACTCCGGTACAACCGGCTACGGCATACATAAGTAAATAAAAGGGTAAGGGTGGTGCCAGCTTGGCTCCTCGGGCCAGGCACGTCAGTTCTGGTGATGGTGAGTCCTAAGGGCCAGGGATGTACGTCAGGCGACGGTGGAACTCAGGCCAGGTTGTAGTCTGCGATGGTGGAACCTCATAAGTAGCAATTATGTAAGCATAGGGGTCCTCTGGCATAATAGGTGTCCATAGCCTCCATGGTAACGATTCTGAATAGTCCTCGGATTCATGTTTCTGTATGTAAATGTAGATTGCTCAGTATCTGACATGATAATATCTGAAATCAAAATTTGTTTATATAATATGCAAATTTAGACTCTTTTAGTAATATACATTTATATTATAAACAAGATCAAATCATGATATCAATCATGCATGCATCTAGCATACCGACATATCCACATTTAGTGTATGTATGTCCTGTAAAAACCCCTTTGTATGAATGCAATGTTTGAAAACGGTTATAGTCAGCAAAAACATTTGACCTGGTTTCTTAAACTTGGCCTTGATCCAATCTATTAACACCCCAAATTGGGTCGTTGCGGAATAAGGGTCCGGGGCCGTGTTACATCTCAGATCAACAAACAAGATAATATAGAACGACCAAAAGTCATTTAAAACTGATACATTGGATTTAATAAAGTATTGTGTTACAAAAGCCAGGGGGGGGGGGTAAAACCCCTTTGGGGAAGGATTTACTTGTTTACTTGTTATTATTACAAAGATTTCTAGCCCATAACAGATACACAAAATGTAATGCGACTAAATCTTTAATGCATGACTTCTTAATATAACCACCAATGTATCCTTCGCACCTCGTGCTTAATGACTCCTGGAAAACATTGACTTTTAAAAAACGTCAAACTTAAGTTGGTGAATTTCATTAGGTTTATTGTAATTGCTTTTTGCCAGGACCGCAAGACTTTCCCAGTGATAATGCAACAGATGCAGACATCACAAAATGTAATTACGTTTACCTAAGCTCATGACACCGAAGCTCGACATAATTGAATACAATATATAAATATTGCCTACATTGCCCGTGATGATGTTCAACCCGTAACATCCAGTATCCGACATGATATACGTTCGTTTCCAGTGATAGCTAGTCACCCGAACGGGGAGGTCAATCCCAAATAGATCTATCTATAATCATTCGCGCTCATATTCCAGTAATTGACAGTTCATGATTCATGGGCATAGTGGGTTATCGCTACTTAGGCAAAACGTAATCATGATAAAATGTACACTTGCGTCCAATTTGTAAAACATGCATATGTTTCTCACCCCAAAAACTTGTAATTTAATAATTGTAAAACATGGGCTATGAACTTCTCCTTGAGTGAGTAGAATGATATAAAAATATCCCAAGTAAAAACGAGTCACGCTAAGCCGAATGGCAACCTAGTTAATATAGGTCGAATCAGTATTCAAGTACGTTGTCTAACAACAACTGTATATAATCCTATATAGTTATCATCGTACTATCGTTCGGGCTATCATAATTTAAGAGGTCATGACATGACGTACGAGGAGTTAGGACACTTTAAATCGTAAATCCAACAACTCGTCAATACGCCATCCGAAGAAGCCTCATTATGAAATTCCCTAGTAATATAGCACTTCGATAATAATAAACATTAATATATATATATTATATATAATAATTAATATATTATAATATATATATATATATATATATATATATCACCATCTATTCGTTTAAGTGAAATCGTCATTATAAAGTAAAAACGTTTATAATTACGCCTTTAGTAAAAATGACATAACTTTGTCGTTTTAAGCCCGTTTCTCGCGTTTCTTACGCCCACGCTTTCGTATTATTCGAGTGATAATAAAATCTTATTTAGGTTTTTGTGATTCTATGATAAATAGGTGTTTTTTACTAGTGTCCTAAACAGCTATATAAATCGTTTTATACTTTTTTAATAATGTAAACCCGTTTTTTGTCGTTTCTTTTTCGTTATAGCTACGTTTTAGCGATTTCTTTCGAACACGTTCCATAATTGAAGTTTTATCATATTATTGATGTTATAATGTATTAAGTTTCTGTGGGAATAGTACTTTTATAAAAATTGTTTTTTAAATGTTAATTAACTATCGTTAAACTTGTAAATAGGTATCTTCTTCGTTATTAATCGATTTTTACGAGTTCTTTATGACACCTCGATCCTTGTGCATGTAGTATTTTATATAAATCCTAAAAACTTATATGTAAATTTCGAATTACAACACAAGCCCTAGATATTTGTTTTCCAAAATGTGTTTTAAAACTTGTTGTGAGGACTTTTAACTATTCCAACTTTGTTACAAACCATTAGAACCCTTAATTCTTATGTCTTACATATAATTTAGGTCTTTAGGTCATGTTTTGTTCATGTGGTGTCCAGATACTAGGATACCTAACATGTTATTTTTCCATTGTCTTTGTAACTCATATGGTGTATTTTAGAAACCCTAAATTTGCACTTAAACATGTTTATAACATTACCCAACATGTTAAAAACACTTATACAATTTCCTTTTACACATAATATTATCATCCATATGGACATGTAAATAAGTGTACAAAACCATGTATAATAAGTAAATATTTTTTTCATTTGTGTTACATATTCCAAAAGTTACTCTAAATGGTGATTTAGCTAAAATATAAAATAGAAACATAAAATCTTAGTTATGAATGATTTAAGACTTTATTTATAACCTTGTATGGATGAGTAGAGACAATAATAACAATCACACCCTTGTGATTACAACTTGGGCTTGAAAATATAAGCAGTGAAAACCCTAAATTTTCCAATTAAAACCCTTTTTACTTTCTGGATTGCTTCCTTGGCAAATGGTAACAACTCTTGAAACCACCTTAGAATACCTCTATATATAGATGTTTGTATACTTGTATAATGATAGAAATCAAGCTATGGATTTTTTTGGACAAGGTTTTTGAGCCGTGGGTATAATAGAGAGAAAGGAGAGATTTTTATATGAGTTTTTAGTTAAGTGTATATGAGAAAAGAGTGCATGCATGTGCTATTTATAGTGCTTAGGAGATATTTGAGATATGATGGATGTCTAGTTGTATACATGATAGGTGGACCAGGATTGGAAGATTATGAGAAAGGTGAAGCTTTTCTGGATAAGAAAAGCTAGTCATGAGATCAAGTGGCATGCTAGATCTTTTATGAAGATATTTGTGATGATTCCTTGGTCCTATCTTGCTTTCCTAGTCATTATACACGAAATATATGTATATGTATAAGTTAGATATGTATTTGATCATTTATATAATGTATACTTGTATTATATGAAGTATAATGTAGTATAGACTTGGAAAAATGTATAACTTATACATTGTAAGTCATGATTTGAATTCCTCATGATAGATAGGTATAATGTGATAAATTCTTGAAGTTTAAATAAACTTATGTATTGGTATAATTTTGGGTATTTGATGAAGCGTAGATAAGTTAAAAGTGCTTACGGAAGCTTAAACGTACTTTTAATCGTGAACGTAAACATCATGAACGTAAACCAATAAAAATAATTGTTGCAATGATAATAATCTATCCCTAAATAATCATATAACACTTGCTTGATGTAAACATTAAATGTTTAATGCCCGTTTACATTGTATTGCATTTTTAGTTTACGCGTATTTAGCTTAACGATTATGATTTAAATGAAATACGCGTAAAACCCTAAAATAATTAGTGGATTAAATATTGTGTCATTACAATGAACCTAAAAATGTGGTGTTCTAGGGATCAGTCGGAAATGCATAGTTTGATCAACATACCCTCATGAATATCTATGGACTAAGGGATCACCCTCTGGAACAATGTAGGAGAAAACCCTCTTCGACCAGTGTTAACAAGAAATAAGCTACCAAACTGATGGTGAATGTGCATTCACGCCCTGATGGTGAGCATCTATGAAACCAAGAAATATTAAAGAGGATATGACCGTCCATCAGGTTGATCAATGCAGAAGAGCTCTCCGTTCTAAAGGGGTTGATTGTATGGGTGTGAGTTTTCCTCCGGATAACATAAACCCTCTTACTTTGAAATGGTTCAAAAACAAGCTTGATGAAGAGAACATGGTCATTAGAAACAAGACTCGTCTGGTTGTGAGAGGGTACCACCGAAAGGAAGGAATAGATTTTGATTAATCATTCGCTCCGGTTGCTAGAATGGAAGCTATCAGGATATTTTTATCCTACGATGCACATAAATCGTTCACTGTATTCCAAATGGACTGTGAGAAATAACCCCCCCCCCCATTCTTGACTTGGTACGTTAAATGAAGAACATGTACATGTGTCAACCTGAAGGCTTCATCAATGCTGATCATCCAAGCCATGTCTACAAGCTAAAGAAGGCACTCTATGGGTTAAAGCAAGCATAAGGGCATAGTACAACGAATTGTCAAAGTTTCTCTAACAAAATCACTTCAACAAAGGCACTATTGATCCATCGTTCTTTATAAGACGCTTCGACGACGACATCTTAGTGGTATAGGTGTATGTTGATGATATTATCTTTGGTTCTACAACATCCTAGATATACACCATTTATTTGTGACTCATCTAAAGCTGATTTCATAATGTCGACTGATAAGAGAAAATAGCGTTTTTCCTTGGTTACAAGTTACAACAAACCCCTGTGGCATCTTCATAAACTAGTCCAACTACGTGTTAGAAATCCTTAAAAAATATTGAATGGAAACTTATGATCCCATTGGTACTCCCATGGAGATCAAAGATAAGCTTGACCTTGACAAGAATGGGACTCTAGTCGATGCAACGAAATATCGAAGCATGATTGGTGCCCTAATGTACCTCACGTCAAGCAGACCGGACATTGTACATGCTACTTGTTTATGTTCTCGGTACCAGGCTTAGTCAATTGAGAAGCACCTCAAGGAGGTTAAAAGGATCTTTCGTTATCTCCGTGGAACTGTTAATATGGGTCTCTGGTATACGAAGGATTCTAGTTTTGAACTAACTGAATTTTCATATGCTGATTATGTGGGATGTCGAGACACCTTCAAGAGTACTCCCGGTGCAACTTAATTCTTAGGCAAAAAGCTGGTGGGCTGGTCCTCGAAAAAGCAAGACTTTACGGCGTTGTCATCTGCAGAAGCAGAATATGTGTCTTTATCCGCTTGCTGTGCCCAAGTCATTTAGATGCAGACACAGTTAACGGATTATGGCTTTCACTTCAACAAGATTCCTATCTATTGTGATTCGACATCAGCCATAGCTATATCCTGCAACACGGTCTATCACTCGAGAAAACTAAACCACATGTAGTCCACTTCCATTTCATCAAGAGTACGTAGAAAATGGGTACGTTTGAAATGTATTTTGTCATGACTGGTACCAATTGGCCAACCTTTTCACCAAAGCCCTTCCAGTGGATAGGTTTCATTATTTGGTGTAGGGGGAATTTTCTGGAACTTTCTAGCCGTTTTAGGTCCGAAAATTTAAATTTCAAAATGTTTATTTTGAATAAAATATTTCTTTTAATTGTAGAAAATGTTTTGTAATGTTTATAAAAATGTTTACAACATTTTATAAAATTGTGGGGTTGAATAAAAAATTTCTTTGATCATAAAATGCATTAAGCATTTATTTATTCATACCGTTAAGTGATATAATTTTCGAAATAAAAATTTACTACTAATTACTTGTTTACGTTTAATTTTACATTGAACGTTTTTATATTTTGTGATTATCAAAACGTAAAGATTTGAAAAATATTAATAATGTTTTTAGGCATTATTTTTATCAACAATGTTCACTTATGTACATTATTTCTCAACAACAGGAAGGTCATATCTTCTCGGTCTTGAGCAAAGTCATATAAAAATTCAAAGTTTTGAATGCTCAAGAGAAGTACTAAGGAAAGGATAATAAATCGGATAAATTTAACATCATTTTCCTGTTGAGCACAAGTTTTCAAGATATTTACAAATGAAATATTAAAAATCTTTCAAAATTGTGTGCTCAACAAATCCCACTCTAAGTTTTCACTCTAATCTATTTTCGAGGGGAGCATATCTTTTAAAAGTATCTACAAGTGGTTCATTTGGCATGCAACACTTATTTTCCCCATGCTCGTTCATTCTACAAGTGGATCTACGTACATTAACTTGTATATAATTCACTTGTTAAATCAAAAATTACAACCACATATGTAAGTTTTGAGGGGAGAATTGTGATTAAAATGTGATCAATACGTCTTAACTCGGATAATATCTTCTGAATATAAGTGCATTCTCGACCTTGCATGTGCAAAACTCTTTCATAATATGGTGCATATGTGTAGGGGGCTTTTGTGAATCTGAAAACATTCAATGTTTATCAAATGATTTCTCAAACACGTTGACTGATTTTTCAAATGGTTTTATGGATATGCTGGTAATACCTAATGACCGACCACCTGATAAGTACCAAGGAGATATAAGGCGGTTAAGGATAGGTATTTCTGCTCCATGATCTAGCCAGAACTAAAGGGCTCTACACAGGGACACTCCAATAGATAGAGTAGAAGTTCTTAGGTATGATTGAAAAAAAGAGTAAAGTAAGATTGGGAAGAATGTTATCCAAAGCATGAGTTATCACCAAAACAATCCCAACATGGTGATAATGAGGACGCGTTAGTTTAACATTGAAGGGGTTTAAGAATGAAAAAGAAATGTATGGATAAATGGTCTAAAGAAAGAAGCCCTCCATTAACTTAGGCAGAAACCGTAACAATGCATAATCTATCGGTAATCACAAAGCTAATTCCGGTATTGAAGACAAGTCATCATGGACCCGGTGATGCAATGCACAACCCTCCCAACTACTCAGGCTTCTCTCAAAAGAAGTTTGTTTCATTTCTCACAGAGTACAACACGCCTTTATCGACTTTCTCACTTCGTGATCGTAGATGTTGAAAAGGTGGCAGTCCGCTTCAGCCTCCAATCACCAAATAACAAAAGTGCACTTATAGAGTCTAGAGCCAACGAGATCAATCAATAAATCTCATTAGGACACAATTTCATATACACTTGTTGTTCATCTTCAAGAACACAAGTTGTACAAAAGTCCAACACAAACGCTAATATAATATGTGTGAATTAATGTGAATTGACGGATGCTTTTTGAAAATATAAAACTTTTGATGTGTTTAAAAACTCTTTATCCATTAACACGTCGACTGATTTTCTGACTAGTCGATGGTGTAACTACCACATTTTAGCTGAGTCGCAGTGAAGGCCACAAGGATACATTCTAAGGCATCAATCAAGTCTTGAAGACAACTCTGAATCCCAAATATACACTTTCGCAAGCTCTGATAAACAAAAACTTCCTCAAAGAACATCAAACACATGAGTACAAGTAGATCAAGTCACAAGGTCTATGTTGAGGAAGATTATCAGCCTTCAAGTGATGTCAAAGTATGAGTATGTTGGCTAAGAAGTGTTCCAGTCAACAAGTATCCAAGATTATCTCAAGGCTAAATACATATATATCAAGATAAAGATCTAGATCCAAGAATCACAAGCATGCAAAAGGAATTGCAAAAGAAATTCCCAAGAATACAAGGTTCCAAGATCCACGACGTCACAAGAAGTGAAGTCATAAGTGCAATGACCACCCTTTAGGGGGAGATTGTTAGCCTTAGTTTTTAGTAAAGCGGTCGTCATTAATATTTTCGAACCTTGTATAGTCTAGATTATGTTTACGAGAATTCTATAAGCTAATTGGGCTTAAGTTTTGAGCTAAAAGCCCATTCGTGTTGTTTTAGTTCAGCCCAATAAGAAGCCCAAGGGAGCCGATCCCCTTGGAGTATAAATACCCCTCCTAAGCATGTTTGGAAGGGTATTAGTTCTCATTTCCTCTCTAGTGAATCATCCACTTTTCTCTGCATCTCTTTCTCTCTCCATCTTTTATTCCTTTCTCTCTCTAATTCTTCTCTCTATCTTTCCCTAACTCTTCTCTCTATCTCTCCTCATCTCTATACGAAATCATGTATGTGTTTATGTGTGAAATAGGATAAGTTTTATATGTAACACTCCCAAAGGGAGCCATGGATTTGTAGTGTCTTATGACACTTGCCCTCTTTCATATTTAAGCAAGGCATTTGCACCACATTTTACTTACCTTTTGCAAACATTTTTCATACATTCATACATACTCTTTGATCATTATCTTGTTTAAATATTCATTTAAGTGATCCAAATTACAAACCATCTTTCTAAGTAAGGGAAGAACGCAAGAAGATATCTCAAAGTCTCATGTGTTATAGTTGTTATTAGTTTTTGTTTGCAACCTTATTGTGCTACTTTAAATTACTATCATACTTTAAAGTTTATAAATACTACCATACATCAAACATACAGAGTCAATTTGGTATTTTTATCCTCACAACATATAGAGAGAAATGTTGGTTCTACATAGACTAAGACTTGATATTTAGCTTTGTATCAGTAGAAGTATAAACAACGTGTATGGTTTTCTCTGTCAAGTAAGAGAGCTTATTGACATAGTGAAGTAATTTCTCGAGTCGGAAACTCAAAAAGTGTAGCAGGGCGAGAAAGAAACTTCGTTGACGAACCACTATCAAACTTTTGTGTCTAACTTTACTTTTTGCCTTGCTTTACTTTTTATCATTTTTTGAATTCACATGTAAATTTCAACGATTTCTTTCATTTAACCTTATTAAATCAACATGATGACAAAATGTGACTATATGATATAATAATATAGTAGTGTGTTGTATGGGGTATACACAACATATCGTTTGCATCGGGCAAAAATCATGTGTTTTCACACATTGGCCACTAGTGATATCGTTCAATTCCTACACCATAAACAGCTGACTCGCTAGTCGCTATTAACCGTCCACCACCCTATAAGATATAATTAAGTAATGAATAAAATATAATATAAGAAGTGCATCATTGCGAAGAAATTCCCACACCATGCTTCATTTGTATTTTCTTTTATTTTTTATTGAAAACGAGTGACCCAACATACAAGTAAAAGACTATTGGGTATTAAAATAAGTTATTGGTCTGAGAACCTTTTATAAATATTTATTCGTTGAATTTTATAGCATAAAAATAAAAATATATATGCAGAGTTGTATCTGGTCGTTAATCCTAAGAGGGGAGGGAGTCCATGGCTGTTGGCTTGGTGCCAAGCCATGGGGCCAAAATGGCCAACGGCGCACGACACCATGGCTCGCGCCAAAGGTCTTCGCGCCGTGGCTAACAGCCCACGTCAAACTCAATTTTTTTTTTTTTTTTTATTTTTTAAATCTATCCGTTAGGGGGAGCGGATATTCAAAAAAATACCCAAAAATCATAATTTTACCCCTTTAAAAATCCTATAAATACCTCATTTTTATTTTATACTTCACGCACACTTTCAATACATCTTCTACTTCAATACTTCTCTTTTTTCTTTCAAATATGGATCAAAATAATCTCAACGATTTCGACCCAACCGACACATACGATCATTATGATGCTTTCTTTCGACCCAACACCGAACATTGTTAGAGAATGGGTCGAAAAATGTGACTTACATATTAGGAAGACAAAAGAACTTCGCGATAGGAAAACGCACAACGAACTTCGAAAAGACCTTGTAGAACATCTATGGAATAATGATGATGAGTAGTTTGTGTTTTTATTTATGTAATGTTTAATAATGTTTAAGTTTTATGTAATTTTTAAGTTTTATGTAATGTTTAATATGTTTTAATTGAATAAAATTTAATTTGAGTTTATTTAAAAAAAAATGCTATGGCACTTCTGGTGCCAAACCACTCCCATTGAATTCTGGTGCCATGGCATTTCTGGTGCCAAACTCTATTTTGCTGACGTGGCACCACTTTTGGAGTTTGACACCAAGAGTTTGGCACCACGACTCCCTGTGCTCTTAATCATTTACTTTCTATAGTCTAGATATACAGTTTCGCCACATTGCAATTTTTTTTCATTTTTCACCATTTCTATATCATGGTCAACTGTCAAGTATGCTTGTTACAAAAGCCGGTTGAGTTTACAAACTCACCTATGTCATCATAGCCTGCAAGAAACTAAAACTTTCAAGAACAGCAGTTGCCTAGCTTAACACAAATTCAACTAATTTTGATCTCTACATTACTGAATGAACTAAATATGACTACGTTTGATTGAAAAATATGATAAAAGCCTCTCAACTCATCTCTGACAAGAGAAGCTCGGCAACTGTATCCCCTATCGACGAAGAAAAAATTCCTATACAGAAAACAATTAAAAGATATCAGCAAAGATCAAATAAAGATGGAAAATAGTCGGGAGACTCAGAAGGGATTCAAAACACTTTCGCAAATAATTGCAAGTCTAATAAACAATTAGTTTGTCAAATTTGATTACCAATAATTATTTCATTAATAATTTAGTTTGAGTATAACAAGATTTCGACCCATTTGACCCTTTTCCAATTTAGCTAATACTTTCATCTTACCTAGTTATCCGTTAAATGGGTTGAAATTGCCATCAGTAAAAATTGAATGATGATACGGTAAATCGTTTCACTCTTTTAGGTTAATCCGCCCAAGGTTTAATGCCACAGCTTACTACAGAATCCGATTTTAAACCTCTTGTTATTTATGATATCAGCAAATGAGTGAACCAACTGTCCAGCTAAGCTACATGGATCATCAATCAGGGTTTGAATATACGTGTTGACTACTCTACGTTCCTGTTCGGTTGACCTCATACTAAACCAAGTTAGCAGTTTTAACCTAAACTCTTGCTTAATATACCCTTGACACTCCAATGAACGAATGGTTTTCACACAATACTCAAAGTTTTCATCCAAGCTCCCCGGTCCTCCTTTGCGGGGTCCAAAGGGTGACCCGTTAATCAAAGTGCTATCAGAGTCATGCGACTCTTCAAGTGTGCTAGATGGCCTCTTTCGTGAAACCTCCCCATTGGGAACTTGGTAGGCCCAGCTTTCAGATTCACCACTACCAGTAACGGGTTCAGGATTATCTTCGTCCCTATAGGAATCAGCCGGAAGAGGTATCTCTTCGTTTAAATCAGGAACAGTAGCAACATTCAGGTCAAGCCCATTAGAAGATGGTTCTGATTTTGGAGTTTCGGGGTTGACCACTTTATTAAGTCCATTCAGATCTGTATCGGAAATACCCTCTAAGTAACCCCGTTCTTGAGCCCAAGCCAATCGTACAATCTTACCGAGTTCACGCACTCTAAACCCGGAGTCAGATTCAACATCTTTTGCACTAGAGTTTCCTTCATTATGAGAAACCATAACCGCACTTGGAATCTTGTGAATTATTTCCACACTTCCGGTGAAACATTTAGCCTCCGAGTGTCCTAAATCCCCGGTTTCAGTGTAGGATACTAACCCTAAAAACAGATATTCAGTAGGCAAGGGGAGATTGGATATTCAGAATTCTTCTTTGAGAGATCTTGGGAAGGCAGTATAACGGGATCATTTAGTGTATGTTGTTATCTCTGTTGTTTTGGTTGTTATCCATAACTTAAATCCAACGATGTCACTGGACAATGCTGTAGATAGTTCGATTAATACAAGCACTACCGAAGAAGGTGTTACTTCTTCAAAGATAAACTTGCATGCTGCTGGAAGAGAACCTTCTGCAATAAAGCATATCTAGAATGTGAGAAAAATTTACTTGAAATTAGTTAATGCTAAAATTAGAAGCGACACCTTATACTTAGGAATGGTCAATTTAGGTTATGTTTTATGTTCTTTAAGGATCTCAAACGGATAAAAGATAATCGGACTAAAAAGAACAAATGTCACCTAGATAGAAAAATATTTTAGTCAACCCAATCCAACCCGTACCAAAATGTTATCCGTTCAAAGCAAACCTGATTTGACCCTTTGCCCAACCCCTCAATTTTGCCACCTCTAGACAAAACATAAAAACTGTTGGACGTACCTTTGCTTTTCAGGTTAGTACTAGAAATTGTAGCAGAAAATTCATCTGCTTTTGCAATCACAGTAGAACACAGTGCTTGCACTTCACCTGCAACAGCGAGTCTACTGACAATGCCCCTGGCCATTCTGGCTGAGACTCCACTCAGTGGGCCCACCTCAGTTTCCAACTTAGTTTTTGCCTCTTTAACTATTTCGTGGAGTTCTTGAAACCTTGACGTGCCATCCAAAAGTCTGAAACTCAAATATATCCTGGAGCAGAGGCTATCTACACGCCGTGCATCCTTAGCAATAGTCAGTTGCTTCTTCCAATACCTAGAAAGATTAATTGCCCAAACAAGAACAAGGAAACATAAAACAGCAGAAATCTAATGGATAAAGAAAACAATCTATAGAATCTATGCATCTTGAAAAATATAGTCTATAACCAATAGGCACTCTTTTGCAATAATTATGAAAAGAATTAGAAGGGACAAATTTGGCTGAAACGAACAGGACTCGGCAGGGGCGGAGCCATATGTAAGATAGTGAGGGGCGTTGCCCCCAACAAAGCTTTTACAGATACCCCAAATACATAGGAAAAAAATTCATATTGGTAACAAATAGGACTAGTGCCCTCAAGCAAATACTGAGAGTGCCCTCTACAATCTCAAGGTTTTCAAAAAGCAAAAATCTTTAGTGTTGAAACTGTTTTTCTGGTTGTACTGTTTGTCGGAAAGAATGGAAGTGAAAATGTTATTAGGAATAGAGAAGGTGAAGAGATGAGGAATGAGACAATGAGTTGTGGGCCTTATCGAGTGACAATATAAACTAATCACTTGCTTTAGGCTACCCAGTACGGGTCGGTCGACCTCGGTCGCCGTCGGTCGGCCCCGTAGTGGGCAGTCGGTCGTGGTCGAGGTCGCCGGAGACCGAATCATAAATTTGTCGCAGGGACGACTAAAGGTCGAGCACACTTGTTTGTTTTTATATAAAAAAAACTTTTTAATTTTTAAAATTTAAATAATTTAACCCTATAAATACCCAACTTATTACACCATTTTATACACACTTTCAACCCACTTATTTTTATACTTCTCATTTCTATACACACAATGGCTTCCTCTTCAAACCGTCGTGGAACTGCCAAGACGACACTACCATGAACAACAGCGGAAGAAATAACGTTGTGTACAGCTTGGTGCAACGCGATGGACACGTACGGGACGAGAGAAATACATGGTTAGGAGGATGTTTTTGTTAACTTTGAGAAAGACATGGGAGGAACTATTCGAGGATACGATGCCATCGTCTCGAAATGGAAAAATTCGATTCGTCCAAAAGTTGCTGCTTTTAGTGTCGTTTACGATAGTGTCCAACGGATGGACGAGAACGGATCTTCTGACCTCGTTTTGTTTCAAAATGCGTTAGCCGAATTTCAAAAGGGGTACGGACATCCCTTCACAATGGAGGCGTGTTGGAGAATTTTGAAAAATCATCCTGCTTGGAAAGAAGTTGAAGTGCCAACACACCAACGACGTAATAATTAAGTTTAGATTAATTTAATGTTTTTTTATGTATTTGAATAATTATGTATTGTTTTTTATGTAATGTTTTTTATTATTTAATGAAATTTAAATTTGTTGTTAATGTAATGTTTTTTATTATAATGTAATGTTTTTTATTATTTATGTAATGTTTTTTATTATTAATAAAATATAAATTAGATGTTAAAAATAAAATAAAATTTGAAGGTCGCCTTATAGTGGCAAAAGGTCGCCTGTAGGTCGCTGGAGAGAGAAAGCTGATGTGGCGCCGAAAAGTGCAGGTCGCGACCCACTGCCATAGTGCCTAGCCTTATATCGTACTACCTTTTATAAAGTAAAATTGATATTGATGTAATATACTTAATAGTTTTTTAATCTTTTTTAAGTTTTGTATAAATTGCTGTAGAAATTTTACTAGTATGATTTAGTACTTTATGGTCTATATAAATTTATAAGGATAGGTTATTAAATCTCTCTTAAAATATTATTTGTACCTTTTTATGTTTTTTGCGCTATTTGATTTTCTTTTTATTTTTATAATTTTGCTTTATGTTTAAAACTGTGATACAAAAAATGCTATATAAAAAATATAAAGTATAACAAGTTAAAAGTATTAAATTGACAAAAAACACGGAACAGAAACTGATAAAAAAAACTGAATTGCACTGTAAACAGATGGACAAAATAAGTGGAATTTGTACTTTTTTGTATTTTTTTTTTTGTGAACCAGGGGTACCAATAGTGATGCCCAAATTTAAAAAGGCTAAAATCTTTATATTTAGAGATTTTTGAAGTGACAAATTTATGAGTTCTCCCATCATGCTTTTTTAATCGTAACTTTTACAGCCCAGTTTTTGAAAATGTTACAATTTTAATAAAATATTCACATTAAATGGCAAACGCTTTAACATAATTTGTATGATATTTAAATATGTTTTTTTTAGTTGCATCGAATAGGTTTTTTGGTGTCTTTATTCAAATTTAAGTATCCGACCCGACTTGTTTAACGTTACACGAAGGGACTTTCTCATTGCTCGTTGCCCCCCGTGATCAAATTTCCTGGCTCCGTCACTGGGACTCGGTCAATATTGGCTTTTCCAAATGGGTTCAAATTGGCTAAAACTAAGAAAGTATTTCAAAATTTGTAATTCAAAGCTGGCTGGATCAGTTATGTTTGAAACTTTGACCCACTAGCGCGTATTTCCTATTTCTTTGAACTTTATTAATAAGTGTATTCAATTTCATCACAGGAATTTTATTAATAAAATGATAATGTAAATTTTTTGAATAACACGATTTACCACCAAATTGCCTGGTGGTAAGGCACTTGACCTCCTCACAAGAGGTCAATGATTCAAACCTCAATAGGTACACATTTGGTGGTGGCTAAGGAAGGATAGGAAACGCTCATGGAGATACCCCGATTAAGCCACGTACATCTAAGTCAAAAGACTCGCCCTCCCCGGGTAGCCCGAATAGGGAAAACCTCATTCTTTTACCCGTTTAGTAGAGGTTGTAAGCATTTAAATTTTTTGGCCCATTACTCGCACTTGTAATTAGTTTAACACTTATGATGTTCCAGATAATTATTTTAAGTAAAAAAGATAAAACCATAAATTGCACTTAAAATATTGGTCAGGATCCTAATCAAAGAAATCGAATTTTATAAAAATGCCCTTTTTTGCTCTTGATTTAACCCAACCCGAACACCCCATTCAGCCACGTTTACAAGAATAAAAACTAATGTAATGGTGTTTGTAAGAAAACGGAAAACTCACCCAAGTATCCCTGAAACTTTACCACATGAAGCGCAACAGTAACTACCATCTAGCTGCATCAATTGCCCAAGATTGACGACCCCTACTTTTCTATGCTGAAGAGCACACTCAATGTGGCAAGACAAGCCACATGATTCCCTGTTAGAAGAATCAGACGTGCATTCCAACCAAAGACTAGGATCCTTGTTATCATCAAACAGGTGGCAAATGCAGCAAGAGCATCTCTTACAGAAAGTGTCAGCTACAGACAGAACCGCTCTACACGCTGAATTCTTGCAGATCCATGTATCAGAAATCTTAGTACCACCACACGATTCTGTAACCAGAGGAATTCGAACAGGATTTTCCCCTTTCCTGTTTTGTTTTTTGGAACACTTGGGACTTACGGATGCCTTTTTGAGATCTTGGTTTTTCAATAACTTCTTGTTTAACCTCACAGATGCTTCGGCCATTTTATGTTTTTAAGAAGTTGATTTTTTTCCCTTATCACAAGTACGAAAGATATATTTTCGAAGACCAAACTTCACAAATTCTTCATCATACAGTAGACCTTAAAACGCTTAAATTTTGGACTGTGAACACCTGAGTTGAAAAAGAGAAGGTGTAAAGCAAAGATAAATATGAGAAAAGCAAAATGAGTTGTAGACATTAATAGTCGTTGAAAAGAATGATGTGAGAAATCTACTATACATGGCTTAGAATCAGGTTACTTTTCACCAACCACTCATTTAATTCACTTTTCCAATCAATATTGGTTGTTACAAATATAAATATAAGAACATGATTCATTTAAATGGTAAGGATTATGATTTGATAAAGAGATATATTCCGTATAAATGACTAGTTTTAAAAGATGATTATTGTCAGAAAACTTGAGCGAATCAAAAGAGGCATCCTCAATTTACCAAATAATTGATACAAAAGCATACTTCAAGTTTCTCTTCTAACCAAATTATACTTGAGGGCCATACATATCCTTTCACGCTTACTGAAAATAAAGCAAACCAATAAAACAATTTTCTTTTCACGCTTACTGATAAAAGAACAAACCCAAATGCGTTTTTGTTTCCTTTTACATAATAGAGATAAAAGTTTATCATAATAATCACATTATATCTAAGAACTACTGTAATTCTTTTGCAGATGAAGAGCAAAAGATCGCAAAATAGCATACACTTGCTAACACGAATGGAGCCAAAATATGTACTACTAGATAAGGCTAAACAAAATAACGGTGAGTTGGCATCTATATGGGCTATGTTCTACCAGTCCCGATAATAAGCTAAGCATTTCAAAGTGAGAAAACTACTTTTCTAGATAAGATCTGAAAGAAACAATGGAGGAAGTCAAGTTATCGGCACCTTTCGACTCACATGCATTTATCTTATATCCATAATGTTCAAGCGCCCTCCCTATGATGGAATTATCTAAGATGGCAAAACTAAAAGAAAAAAAATCACAATCCAACATTTTCAATGGAGGAAGAAGAATACCCCAACTAATTAGTAAACTACGAGTATCAACATCTACAAAAGTGAACATCTTTTTGTAATTTTCACACGCTATTCTATCATTAGCTGCAAACTACACCACCGTGGGGCAAAATGTAAAAATCCAGAATATACAATGATTTTCTTCCGTTAAGCGGAATGAGCCAAATCAGTAATGTTTTAGTCTGTTGTGCGTAACTACTAGTATATGTTTTTCTTCTTGTATTCCAAATCCCATATTCTCTTACAAACACTATATTCTTACGGTTGTCGTATCTGCATAACTATACTAATAATTACCTCAACTGCGACTAACATATTCTATTCCAAGTTCGGTTTGTTCCTGCATTAGCTTATTTATATATTTTGAAAAGCTCAGGCTTATAAACAATAAGCTAATAATAGATGAAAAATAAGCTTAATTGTAACATCACGCTTCATACATTGTCGAATTAAAAATAAGTCATAGCATTACACTAGTCAACAACTCATCTATATTCTTACAGTTTTTGCATTTGTATAACAGGTCAATACGAGTCTCGCCGTGTTAAATAAAATCTGTATAAGGCATAAAACCGAAAAAATAAGTTCATTTTGTTACACTTAAACACACACTCTTCCGGGGGCGCGCCTGCATTAGCTTATTTATATGGTGAAAAGCTCATAAACTCAGGCTTATTATCAAGTGGAGGCTTATAAACAATAAGCTAATAATAATACATGAAAAATAAGCTTAATTATTGTGGAATTGAGCCGTGAAACAAATATAAGTCATAGCATTACACTGGTGATCTAAAATTATACAAAAATAACATAAAATTTATTAAATTACATGAAAATTTGGTAAATTGCAGTGGATCTGAGCAGAATTAAACAACAACCTATAGATACATAATTAGTGTATGTATATATACTCTTAACGGTTTTGTAACGGATTATAATAATAATAATAAATATATACCTGTGAATGAATAATGAGAGGTTTTTGTATATGAGAATAAAAATAAATTGTAAATAAATAAGTTTAGTTGCTTGGAATTGTGGGTTTTGTTTGAGGGAGAGATGGTTGGGGTTCACGCGTGTGTGGGGCGCGTGAGGGAGTGCAAAAGGGAAGGAGTTGTTGCTATTAATAGCTGTTGAACGTACACCTAACGCCGGTTAGTCGCTTTGCATGCGCGTTGTGTTTGAGTTTTTGGATACTTATGAGATAAAGATCAAATAAAAAGACAAATATTTGTGAGAAGAATAAAAAGATTTTTTTTTTTTTTTAAATTCTCGAAAAATTCTGAAAAAATTCCACAAGATCGTGTATGTTGGTGCATGAAAAAGTTGTAAAGGAAGTTTTTCTAAAATTTGGATAATTTGCCGAAAAAAAATTGATGAAAAAAACGTTTGTGCTATAAATCGTTTTTTTGTGCAACAAAAATTCGTTTTGTACCCCACCTTCTTTTGGACTTTTTGCTTCAAAAATTTTATTGCGCATCAAACTAAGATACAAGTCTAAAAAATTTTGACATCAAAATAGTTCTTTTTGCGCATAAAAAAAACGTAACAAACTCAAAATTAGAAAAACTTTCTATTTACCAAAGTTTATGCACCAACATACCTAATTTAATGGAATTTTTTTGGAAATTTTTCGAGAACTTTTTAAAAAAAAAATTTCTTTTTATCCTCTCACGAAATATTTGTCCTTTTTATTTAACCTTCCTCTCTCTCTATAATATATAAGTGTTGGTTTCTTACATGTACCAAATGTAAGTATACAGAACTGCGAGAACCAATAATAACCTTTGATCAAAATAATCAATGGACAAGATTGAATTGGCATAATGGTAAATAAGTCAAACTTTTAGTAAAGATGTAGGGGCAAATATGGAACATCATCAATAAATTTAATAATTAAATAAAATGGAAAAATATTAGAAAGCATAAATGTAGAATCAGTTAAAACTATTTCTATTCTCTTGCTTTATTCTCTCCGATCATACGCACACCCACGTTTTCAATTTCAAACTCACATTCAAAACTTTTTCTTTTTGTTTTCGGTTAAATACTTTTATGAGAAATTATACGCTTTGTAATTTCAATCTAATCTTTCTCTCCTAATTCGTATGAATTTTTTTGTTTAATGATCCGTGAAGTGTTTAGTATATATAATATGGAATCAATATCTGTTATATTAACAAACAAATATTCATTTAGTGTTAATAATGCTTTTGTTCCATAGATTAGTTTTAAATTGAAAACCCTTCAAAGCCTTTGAATCAGGACATGTTTTTTATTTTTCAAGTGTCTAAGATTAATATATACTTGGTCATCTAATTAGTTTAGGTTTTCATTTCATAGCTTTTATCTATTATGATCTAAGAGATAATGGTTTATTTGGTTTTCGAGAATGATGTTCGGAGTTAATGTATGGCTCAAGAGGATTCGGCTCGAAGATGGTGATTTGTATTATGGTTAAAACTTTTGAACGTATCAGGTATGCTAATCTGTTTTGGATTGTGATTTGTATAAAGGTGAATATGAATGATAATTTAGGGAGGAAACAACCATTTGTAGTTTTATGATCAGATGTTATGAAAAGCTTGTTAATATCTGAATTGATGTATGAATCAAGAATTTCAACTACTAGTATGACCAACATTGATGCATCCTTTATGGTGATTTTTGTTACGTCTTTTTTGAAATAACATTGTATTTTATTTTGCGAAATAGGAATGTCATCTTTAAGAAAACTTGTTTAATAGAAAACAACAATGACTGACTACAACATTATACATGTGCACAACTTAGAAATACATATGCATACGAGAAAAATAAAGCCAACGTTTGTGCTCCTTTAAATGGTGACAAGAAGCAATACTCATGTGCATGTT